>MASP02001084.1:0-12140 GCA_001693025.2 Colletotrichum lindemuthianum | reverse complement strand
AACTACAACACTCTTTATAAGAATATAACTACTATTCACTCTTTTATATTATTTTCTCTTCCCTTAAGAATATCTAGTATATATACCTTTAACGTAAGGTATCACTTTACCGGATATAAATCTCAATCCTACCTACCTCTCTACAATTTTTATATTAATCTTTCAGATTAACTATTAGGCTATTTATATATTAACCTTACTAATTAATAATATTCTACTAAAGTTAGTCTATAAATATCTTAATTCTATACTAGAATCTAGATTAATCCTTTATTAAATAACTACTTTATATATTTAAGTTATTTTTAAAGATTATAAGAGACACTAAATCCTACTTTATCCCTAAGTTAAAAGAGACTCAGAATTATAATATTTAGTCTATCTAAATAAAAACTTTACTTATTAGTAAAAATATATTTATAGATTTAACTAAACCTATTTCTAAAAGTAATTCTAATAAATATTATAAAGCTTTCAGTTATATATAGTTATACTATAAAGATAACTTTTAAAAAGTTAAAGAAAAATAATATTAATATATATAATATATTTAATTATTTAAAAATACTTTATAAACTTACTAATTTTTTAAATAAGTTTCTTACTTATAAAGAACTTTTTAATACTACTTTTAGTAATTTTAAAACTATAGAAGAATATCTTAATAAAATAAAAAAACTTATTAATAATTTATTCTATAATAAAGTTAAATTACTAGATTAAGTAGTTATTATCTGTAAGAATGTAGCTAAAAGTCTAAGTAAGGAAAGGGAAAGTAGTAAAGGTAGGTCTCTATAGGTTATAAGATTTCAACTTAGTGTAGCTAACTAGTGGTAGCTATAAGAGGGTTTTTATCTTATAGGAGACTTAGTAGCCTTAAACCTTATAGGTTATATGATCCTAGCTATTCCAACTCTCTATACAGACTATAGGGTATATATCCTTATAATTATCCCCCCCTTTAAAGGTTTTAAGCTTTAAGGTCTATAAATACTATATAGCTACTTTTAATATATAATTTTACTGACTATTTAGTGGTAGCTTAGAATATGAAGATAAAATAATAGATAAATAATAGTTAAAATAATAGTTAAAATACTAGTTAAAGTGAGAGACTTTAAGTAATTATAAGAAGAGATTAAAGCTATAAGTATATTAATCTATACTGTTCCCACGGGTATATTAACCTGTAAGGTTACTAACCCCTTAGTGAGGCCTCCCTGTGAGTATATTAACCTATAAGGCTTTAGTATATTAACTGGATATCTTAAGGTAATTACTAAAGTATCTAACCCCTTTAGTATATTAACTAGATATTTTTAGGTAAATACTAAAATGTCTAACTTCTTCTCTCTGAGGTACCTTATAGTAGATTAGATATATGAGGTTTCCTATAGCTGATTAGGCTACTAAGGTATAGGTGGATATTCACTAGTTACTTTACTTCCAGAAAGAGGTTACTGCTACTATACTCTAGTAGTCTTCTAGCTTTAGACTTAATATAGCTTTAAGGCTTTTTTAGTAGTAAACTCTTAGCAGCTAGGTAGTTATAATAAACCCTTATAAGATAGCTGGATTTCTAGTAGTATATATAGAATTTGTTTTAGTAATAAGTAGCTATTGAATAGTCTAACTTACTATAGACCTTATATATTTAAGTTTTAAAGTGGAGCTTCTTAGCTGGGGTTAACTTATTAACTATTTTACGGCGTATATATGCTAAGCTAGTAGCATTATTATAGCTAGTGGCTTTTCTAATAATACTGTTTAAAGTATCCTTATGGAGCTATAATATCTCCTAGAGGTATTTAGCTGCTAGAGTTACAGCTCTCAGTAGCTAGTTATTAAATTTCTAGCATTATAAATATCTCTATATTCTAGCTTTAAGGTAGTAGAAGAAAGTAAATATGTAAGATTAAGATATTTCTAATTTAATAGTTCCTAGGGACCTATAAATTACTGACTACTTAATATAAAATTTTAGTAGGAATATCTAGCTGTTATACTAAAGTATATAAAATATATTATAGAGATATAGTTTTTATAGAATAAGGTTAGTTAATAAGTAGTAAGTGAATACTATAAAGTTAGCCTATAAAGAGTCTAGTAAGGTGTAATAATAGTTACACTACTGGGTCTGTAGGCTGTATAATAGTTTAGTTATAGCCTACTGAATCTTCTATACCTCTAAAGCTTCTAGCTATAGAGTATAGCTATTTTAGATTACTATTAGCTAATTCTTAATTTTATATAGAGTAACCTTTTTATAAAGAAGGCTATAGGGGTAGCTAGGAGGTTTTAAGTAATCTTAATATTTGGGGGCTATAGATAAGGCTAGTGATAACAGTATTAAGCTTACTATAGGTATGCTACTGGAGAGGTGTTCTATTATAACCTCTATGAAGGAGGACTGTTATTTAAGAAGGTATGTAAGTATTATTATGGTTACTGTTACTATACTGGTGGCTATATTATTTAAGTTACTTATTTCAGCTGCTTATGTCAATATAGCTGGTATAGAGGTTACTATATACTTACTAGTTGAGAGCATATTTCCAGAAGGTGCGTTTTCAGAAAGTGTATTTTCCAAAGGTGTATTTTCAGAAGCTGTATTTTTGGATGCTAAATTTTCAGATACTATAGGTGTCTAGACTGCTGGCGTGGTTATTCTTAATATAGTTACTAATTAGTTAGCAGGCGTTTATTATAGAGCTATTACTGAAACTCTAGTCTTACCTCCTCAGAGAGATAGAAGTTAAAAAATTGTAAAAATGTAGCTAAAGGTTTAGGTAAGGGAAGGGAAAGTAGTAAAAGTAAGTCTCTATAGGTTATAAGATTTTAACTTAGTGTGGCTAACTAGTAGTAACTATAAGAGGGCTTTTATCCTATAGGAGGCTTAGTAGCCTTAAGCTCTATAGGTCACATGATTCTAGCTATCCCAGCTCTCTATATAGGCAATGGGGTATATATCCTTACATTATCTATATTCTAAATAGTTTAGATAAAAATTATAAGGGTTTTATTATTATTATTACTTAAAATCTTAGATCTAATAAGGATTCTTATAAGTTAGATTCATTATTCTCTAATTTATTAAATAAATTTAGAAGAAAAATATATACTTTTTCAGTTAATTTTATAACTAAAAAGGGTTTTAAGAATAAAGTTACTAAATAGTTTTCTAATAAGGATAAAAAACCCTAGAAGAAACAGAAAGATATCTTTTATAATTACTATAAAAACACTAACTATACTAAGGAGAATTATTTTGATTTTTATCCTGAAAAAGCCTCTAGCTGAATAAAAACTATAAAAAATAAAGATTCTTCTTCTTTTACTTCTATTAATAAGAAAAAGAAAAAGGAGAAAAAGGATAAGAATAATAATAACTCTAAAGAAGTAAATATTCTTCTAATAGATAAAAATAATATTAAAAAGATTTCTAGTTCTATAACTAAAGATCTTATATAACTTAATTTAACTATTATTAAAGAAGATAAGGAAGAGAGTAAAGAGGATATTAAGTTTAAAAATATAATTCTTACCTAACTTCTTTTAAAATCTCATACTAATAAGACTTTAGGTTCTTTAATTTCTGAAATTTAAAAAACTAGAAGTTTTAATATTAAATATAAGATTAATACTGTTTCTTTCTTTATTAATACTAATACTACTATTTATATAGTAAAAGATCACTCTCTTTTAGTTAATAAAATAAAAGTTGTTAAACCTATTAAGTGGAGTAATATAAAAGACATTATTTTAATTCTGAAAGGTAATTTAAAAATTACTTTAAATAATATTAAATATATTTTGAAAAATATCTATTATATACTATAGTTAGATATTAATTTATTAAGTTAATCCAGACTTAATATTATAGGAATCTTATCTATCTTTTTTAATAAACTTATATTATTTAATATAAAGAGAGATAAGTTATTACTTATAGAAACTAAGGTTAATAACCTTTATAAGTTTCAACTTCCTATTAGTAAAAATTTAATTCTTAATACTGTTATTAATAATAATATTAATAATTTGAAACTCTAGTATAATCAAATAGGTTATATTAGTAATATTCTTAAGTTACTTACTAGTATTATAAATAATATAAATTATAAGTATAGTAAAGATAATAAACTACTATCTATAAAGTCTACCTTAAAGGTAAATTTATAAATAAAGTAAATAGAGAATCTCATAACTTCAAGAAGTTTAAATATCTTAATTATATTAGTTTAGATTTATATAAACCTGTTTCTCTAGAAACTTATAATTACTATAAATACTTTATCTTATTTATTAATAAATATAGTAGATTTATCTGGGGAAAGTTATTAAGAACTAAAGGTTCTAAAGAAGTAACTTCAGCTTTTAAAGAATTTATTAGTATAATAAATAATAATAATAATAATAAGAGAATTAAAGAAGTTAATATTAATAATAACTCTTAATTTGTAAATAATAGAATAAAAGTTATCTATCTAAATAATAGTATTATCTATAATATAAGATTATTCTATACTTATAAACCTAATAGTTTAATTAAGAAAGCTATAAGAACTATTATTAATAAGCTTAAAATCCTTCTCTATAACTTTAGTTTACCTTTATTTCTTTAGGGTTTAGCTATTACTACTTCTATCTATATTTATAATAGGATACTATATTCTTCTATTAGATTTAAAACTCTATATAAGTTAAAGAATAAGAAGAAACCTTTTATTTCTAATATTAGGGTTTAGAGTAGTCTCTATTATTATAAGATTAAGAATAAGTATTCTAAAAAGCTAGACCCTAAGGCTAAAAAGAATATTATAGTTACTTTTAGCTATAATATCTATTTAGTCTGGAATTTCAAATCTTGAAATACTATTTAGTCTAGTGATATAAATATTCTTAAAAACTAGTTTAATTCTTAATAGAAAAAAGATTTATCTATTTTTAGTAATATTATTACTAAGTTTAGTTAACTCTTACAGACTAAATTTAACCAACTTAGATCTAATAATTCTTCTGAGAATCTAGTTATTACTATTAAGTCTAGTAGTTTTAATAATAATACTATTAAAGATACTAATTCTTTACTTCCTCCCGATAAAGTAGAAAATAGTAATATAAATTTAGATCCTTCTCCTAATAAGGATTTAGGTAATTTATCTATAACTTATCCCGATAGGGTTATAGATTTTAAGAACTTTAAAAAGTCCACTATATCTATAGATATTCTTTTTTTAAGTCTAGAAGTTAAGAAAGACTATAAACAGTTTTTATATAAAGAGAGTATACTCCTCACAGTTAAAGACTTTCTATTTTTACTTCTTTATTCTAACTATAATTAATATAACTATAATAATAGTTTATTTATTAATAAATATAGTAATTAATAAATATAGTAATTTTTATACTGCCTCCTATATTTTATCTATTAATACTCTAGATAAGCTTACTACTTTTTTAAATACTATAAGTTCTCAAAATAGTAAGAACTAAATTCAAGCTATAAATAAGGAAGTTAGGTCTATTAAGTCTAAAGAAGTCTGGACTGTTATACTACTAACTAATTTATCTTTTATTGAAAGAAATAATATTAATATATTAGGGGGTAGATAGATTTACAGAATAAAACCTAATAATTAGGATCCTAGTAATTTTATATTTAAAGCTAGATAGGTTACTTAGGGTTTTAACTAGTATTTAAGTATTAATTATTTAGAAACTTTTAGTATTATCTATAAGCCTGAAAGTTATAGATATTTACTTATTATATCTATTTATTATAACTGGATTTTAATAAAGTATAATATTACTACTATATTTATTTATATAAAAGTAGATAAAAGAATATATATTAAGTTACCTACTGGTTATATCTATAATCAAGATTCTAAACGTTTAGTTTTTAATACTAACTATAAGAATCAGCTTTTTATATATTTACTTAATAAGGCTTTATACAGGTTAAAATAGAGCTCTACATTATAGTATTTACACCTTAAATTAGTTCTATATAAAATTAGTATTAAAGTATCTCCTTATAATAAAGAAGTTTTTATACTTAATATTACTTTTAATAAAAGTAAATATTTAGCTATCTTAGTATATTATGTTAACGATATACTATTAGAAGCTAATAATTCTACTACTTTAAAGTATATATATAATAATCTTAAAAAGAATATAAAACTCTAAGATTTAGGAGAATCTAACACTTTCTTAGGTAATAACTTAGTTATTAACAGAAAGAATATAATTATAGAAATAAATCAGTTTAAATATACTGATTAAATTCTTACTAAATTTAATAAAAAGGTTCTCTATAATTTTAATATACTATAGATAATAAATCCAAATTCTTTAAGAATAAGGATAATACTTCTAAGTAAGAGATATTAGAATATTAAAAGAAAGTAGAGGCTTTATTACATTTAGCCTTAAAAACCAGGCTAGATATTACTCTAGCTGTTACTACTTACTTTAGATTTTCTTTAAATCCTTCTAAAGAATATTTTATTACTTTTAATAGGATATAGAGTTACTTAAAAAAAGAATCCTAATTATAAGTTAATTTATAACTGTAATAATATTAATATCTTTAATTTATTTAGATTTACAGACTTAGATTAAGTAAGAGATATTAATAATAGAAAATCCACTTCAGCTTATATATTTTACCTGGATCTTTATAATATTATTAGCTATAGTTTAACTAAGCAAAAAACAGTAGCTTTATCTACTTATAAAGCTGAATATATAGCTCTAGCAGATACTGCTAAAGAAGCTATTTACTTATTTATTAATTATAGTTTTATTAATAAATCTTTAGGATTTAGAGCTATTAATAAGCTTATTATCTTTATTAATAATTAATCAGCTAAAAAGCTTACTGAAAATACTGAATTCTATAAAAAAGCTAAGTATATTTATATTTATTATTATTATATTAGAGATCTTATTAGAGATAATAGGATAAATCTCTATTATATTAATATAAATAATAATATTGCCGATTTTTTAACGAAGTTTTTAGGCTGAGTTAAATTTAATAATATTATTGAGAGGACTTTACAGAATAATTTTAAAAGTAATATTCTGCCCTCTTATAAAGAAAATAATACTAATTATCTATTTTCTGAAGAATAATCTTTTCCTTTTTACCTATATAAAGTTTTAGGTTTTTCAGATTTTCTTTCTTCTTAAAGTCTTTTCCTTTATACTTTCTATAGTTTTAGATTTTTAGACTCTTTTTTTTTCTCTATTTTTCCTATATAGTTTTTAGAGTTTTTACTTTTTTTTACTACTTTTTAAGCTATAAAAGATATTTATCTTATATACCTTATGGGGGGATATTAGAGTTATAGTATTTTGCTATTACTCTTTTTATTCTAAATACTCTATATTAGGTAAATAAGGATTAAGTATTCTACTTTACTCTTATAACCCTATATTTTCTGTTTATTCTAGTACATTAATTATTAGAGTTTAATTTATATAACCTATATAAATTATACTCTAAATTAGTTAAACTTTAATATTAGAAAACTTGATAAACAGATTATATAGTAGCCTATACGTTAATAGCTTCCGTTTAATCCGTTGTATGTGAGTTTAACATTCTGAAAACAAACTCTATTTTGATAGATATACCCAGAAGCTTCCTACCTTCAGTGGAATCAGAACTTTCTATCTTTATCACTATTTCTACCAATATCATTACTGTTTTCAGATATTATTCTGAATCCCCTATTCTTCTGTAATTTATTAAGTGTTGATTTCCCTTAACCTATTTACTAGTCTTCTATACTAGTTCAATATATTCCAATAGGGTTATAGATATTAAGAACTTTAAAAAGTCCCCTATATCTATAGAGATTCCTTCTTTAAATCCAGAAGTTAAAAAGAACTATAAACAGTTTTTATATAAAAATAGTGCACTCCTTATAGTTAAAGATTTTCTATCTTTACTTTTTTATATTAACTATCATTAATATACTTATATTAATAGTTTATTTATTAATAAATATAGCAATTTTCATACTGCCTCCTATATTCTATCTATTCATACTCTTAATAACCTAACTACTTTTTCAAATACTATAAGTTCTTAAAATAGTAAGAACTGGATTCAAGTTATAAATAAGGAAGTTAGATTTATTAAGTTTATAGAAGTTTAGACTATTATATCTTTACCTAATTTATCTTTTATTAAAAAGAATAATATTAATATATTAGGAGGTAGATAGATTTACAGAATAAAACCTAATAATCTGAATTATAGTAATTCTATATAGAAGGCTAGATAGATTACTTAGGGGTTTAACTAATACTTTTATATAAGTTATTTAGAAACCTTTAGTACTACCTATAAGCCTGAAAGTTATAGATATTTACTTATTATATCTATTTATTATAACTGGATTTTAATTCAGTATAATATTACTACTATATTAATTTATATAAAAGTAAATAAGAAGATATATATTAAGTTACCTACTAGCTATATATATAATAAAGATTCTAAAAGTTTAGGTTTTAGTAATAAGTATAAGAATTAGCCTTTTATATATTTACTTAATAAGGATATATACATGTTAAAATAAAGCTCTAAATTATAGTATTTACACCTTAAATTTATCTTATATAAGATTGGTTTTAAAGTATTTCCTTATAGTAAAGGAGTTTTTATACTTAATACTACTCTTAGTAAAAGTAAATATTTAGCTATCCTAATATATTATATTAATAATATACTATTAGGGGCTAATAATTCTACTACTTTAAGTATATATATAGTAATCTTAAAAAGAATATAGAAATCCAAAATCTAGGAGAATCTAATCCTTTCTTATATAATAACTTAGTTATTAACAGAAAGAATAAGAGTATAGAACTAAATCAGTTTAAATATACTGATAAAATTCTTACTAAATGTAATGAAAAAGATCTCTATAATTTTAATATACTTATAGATAATAAATCCAAATGTTTTAAGAATAAGAATAATACTTTTAAGAAAGAAATATTAGAATTTCAAAAACAGTAGAAACCTTACTATATTTAGCCTTAAAAACCAGGCTAGATATAACCCTAACTATTACCACCTACTCTAGATTTTCTTCAAATTCTTCTAAAGAATATTTTATTACTCTTAATGGGATATAGGGTTACTTAAAAAAGAATCCTAACTATAAGTTAATTTATAACTGTAATAATATTAATATCTTTAATTTATTTAAGTTTACAGACTTAGATTAAGTAAGAGATATTAATAATAGAAAATCCACTTCAGCTTATATATTTTACCTAGATCCTTATAATATTATTAGCTATAGTTTAATTAAGCAAAAAATAGTAGCTTTATCTACTTATAAAGCTGAATATATAGCTCTAGTAGATACTACTAAAGAAGCTATTTACTTATTTAATAACTATAGTTTTAGTAATAAGTCTTTAGAGTTTAGAGCTATTAATAAGCCTATTATCTTTATTAATAATTAATCAGCTAAAAAGCTTACTGAAAATACTGAATTCTATAAAAAAGCTAAGTATATTAATATTATTTATTATTATATTAGAGATCTTATTAGAGATAATAAGATAAAGTTCTATTATATTAATATAAATAATAATATTACTGATTTGTTGATAAAGCGTTTAGGTTAAGGGAAATTTAATAATATTATTAAGAGGATTTTAGAGAATAATTTTAAAAGTAATATTCTGCCCTCTTATAAAGAAAATAATGCTAATTATCTATTTTCTGAAGAATATCTTTTTCCTTTTTTACCTATATAAGGTTTTAGATTTTTCAGATTTTTCTTTTCTTTCTTCTTAAAGTTTTTTCCTTTATACTTTTTATAGTTTTAGGTTTTTTAGATTTTTATTTTCTTTATTTTTCCTATATAGTTTTTAAAGTTTTTACTGCCTTTTAAGCTATAAAAGATATTTATGTTATATACCTTACGGGAGGATATTAGAGTTATAGTATTTTGCTATTATTCTTTTTATTCTAAATACCCTATATTAGGTAAATAAAGGTTAAGTATTCTACTTTACTTTTATAACCTTATACTTTCTATTTATTTTAGTAAATTAATTGTCAGAGTTTAGGTTATATAATCTATATAAATTATACTCTAAATTAGTTAAACTTTAATATTAGAAGATTCAATAAATAGATTATATAGTAGCCTATACGTTAATAGCTTCCGTTTATCCGTTGTATATAAGGTTAATATTTCTGAAAATAAACTCTATTTTGATAGATATATTTGGAAGCTTCCTACTTTCAGTGGAATTAGAACTTCCTATCTTTATCACTATTTCTACTAATATTAGTACTTTTCTCAGATATTATTCTGAATTCCCTATTCTTCTGTAATTTATTAAGTGTTAATTTCCCTATACCTATTTACTAGCCTTCCATACTAGTTTAACAATATTATAGTTAATATATTTAGTAATAAATATCTATATCTTATTCTTAAAGATGTTATATTTCTCTTTAGTATATTTATTATTTATTTTATATAATTTACTGAATAATAATTTAACTTTCTTGTAAGGTTAGGTAAATAGAATATAGTATTTTAATATTAACTAATACTTTCCTCTAAGGTAGATATAGAGTCTTAGGAGTTTAATTAACTTTAGGTATTTCTTCTTTTTATTAATATTACTTATTATCTTCTTAATTCTTAGTAAGTTAATATTTATATAAATATTTAACGGGGGCATAATTGTCTATGATAATAGGTAATTTTATTACCGTTTAAACCAGTTGTAAGCTAGTATTAGCATAAATGCTATTGCTGGGTAAATTTTACAGTTTAAACTATATATAGGGTGAAGAGCTTAGGTACCACTATAGGTACAGAGCAAAAGTAACCAAATATAAATTTTTAACTTTATTGGTTGCAGGCTTAATATTATTATTACTTTTCTTGTTAAAGTTATTAGTATTAATTATAAAGTGGCTATTGTTATTATTAAGCCTCTGGATATTAAGAATTATTAATTAATAAAGATAAATTCTCCTACTCTCAGGAGGTTATTAATAAAGTTGGAATTCTTAATAATTTCTTACCTAAGGGCTAAGTATTCTTCTTAATTAGCTTTAATATTCTCCACTATCTATCTTATTAGTATTTCCTCCTTGAGAGTATTTACTAATTTCTTTCTTATTATACTTTTATTTATAGAGAAGTATATATTTCTCCCTATAAGGTAGTTCTTAAAAGCCTATCTTATTACTTTCTCTATATTATTAAAGTAATCTAGAGTTTATTCCTTAAAGTTAATATAGTAAGTTTTCTATATTTTATTAAAGTAAATACTTTATATCCTCTATAGATAAATATAGTAGTAAATAAAGGTATTATTAAGTATACTGCTATTAATATTTATCTGAGGTTTAATATTCTTACTTTACTATTAAGGTATAACTTTTTAGTATATTTCCACTAATATCTTTACTTCTATATATTGGAATATCTTCTTATACTTATTAATTTTAGTTACAGAAATATTATTATAAATTATATTCTTATAAAGGCTGTTAATAGAATCTGGGAAGGAAGATATTTTTAAGATATTAGGCTGGAAGAATATTTATAGTTAATGAAACTCTACTATATCTTAATTGCAGGCGTTTCTCTAAAAGCTGTAACTTCGGAGGTATATATTTCTATTAAATAAATTATAACTATTAGGTAGTAATATTGATACTTATTATATTACTTAGGTTTTTTAGGAGATATTAGTGCCCCATATTATAGAGGTTATAAAGGAATATTTGGAATTCGCTGTCATATTACCCTAGTTGCGGGTGGCTATATAAATTCAAGGGAAATTCCAGTTTTATTATAAAGAATACGGAAGAGTAATAGATTATAGAATACTTAGCTTTTGCAGGCTTTTTATTTTATTCTATCTTTAAGAGGTTTATAAAGGTTCTTGACTCTATAATCTTAATAGTTACTTTCAGCTATATATATTAAATTTTAGCTTTACTAAAACTTTCACTATATAAATTATTACTATAAGGTCTTCCTTTACTATAAGGTTAAATATTATAACTGGAGGTATAATTATCTATAATAATAGGTAATTTTATTACTATTTAAATTAGTTATAAG
>MASP02001081.1:0-18005 GCA_001693025.2 Colletotrichum lindemuthianum | reverse complement strand
ACAACACCACGATACGCGTCACCACATGACATGCCTTGGCCCTCGATTGTAACCAACAGTAATGGATGGAAAATCGTTCATTGCCACGGTCGGCCTGATCATTGCTTATAGTATGATTTTGGTATGAAATCGATATATTCAATGACGCGGTCAGTGAAGGCCATTCCAGCGCTAGGCGAGGTCTGTACCTTTCAATACAAGTATATCGAAATATGCTGGGCTGCCCACCTTGTGGCTGTGGCAGTGGATTTTGTTGACCAATATGGCATAGCGGTTAAATATAAAATTTTGGCACGGTCCGAATAAGGGCTCCCTGGATATTAATAAGAATATTTTAAGTTAGAGTATATTATATAATATTAAATCTATGGAGGTTAACTAAAAGCTAGTAATATTAGATTTCTAGAAAGAAGTAATATCTCAATATAGAATATATACTATAATTATAGAAGTTATAGATACTTTTAAGATATATTAATAAGGTTTTATATAATTTAAGTAAGTAATACTAGTGAATATAATATTATTCTAGGGATTTCCTAAGGTAGAGAGGTAATGTTAAATTTAGAATGAAGAATTTTACGTTAAATTTATTTCTTAGTTATTAGTAACATTAAATTAGTATATAAAGCTAAGGTAATTAATAAGATTAAGAGGTAGTTTGGGTATATCCTAATACTTTCGGCTATATTAGTATTAATAGAGGGAAAATAGTAGGTTACCTAATAATAACCTAGGGGAAATATAAATAAGGAGAGAAATAAAAATACTTAGTTACCACCAAAATATTCAAAGTAAGCTTATATCTTTGGTATTTAAAAAGTAGATATATTAGTGAAAGATAGTATTTACATATATAATAGAATTAGAGGAACGTAGGAAGTTTCTATAGAATGTTATTTATATTCTTGCAAAAAAGAAACTAGAGGAGTTATAATAATATCTGGTATTGATATTAAAAAAAGATTAAATTAATATATCTGAAAATCTAGTAAGTATACTAATTCTATTTATGCTAAAGAAAAGAAGTATATTAAAGCTATATATAAGTTATGGAAAATGAAATTATATTACTATTAATAATTATATATTTTTACCTCTTATTAGTAAGATTTTAAATTAGTTATAGGAAGCTTTATTATTTATAAAGTTAAATTTAAAATATATATACTACTTAATATATATATATAGAAGGAAGATAAATGGAAGATAGTATTTAAAATACAATATAGATACTTTAAATATTCTATTATACTATTTAGATTTCTTAATATTCCAGTAACCTTCGAGATATATATTAATAATATCCTAGTGAACTTTATATATATTATGTATATTATTTATCTAGATAATACTCTGATTTTTATAAAAATAAAGAAGTAGTATATAGAAGTAGTAAATACGATATTTAGCTGGTTAGTTACTATATAGCTGTATACTAATTTAGAGAAATATAAGTTTTATATATAAATTATTAAATTTCTAGATGTTATAGTCTTTCCTAATAGTATTATTATAGAGGAGGAGAAAGTAGTAGCTATAAAGAAATAGCTAATATCTATTAGTATTAGAGAGATTTAAGTTTTCTTAGAGATTATAGAATTCTATAGAAAATATATTTAGAATTACTTAATAGTAATTATTAAATTGATTAATTTACTAATTAAGTGGATAAATGGGGAGAATACAATAACCCCTAGAGTAATAGAGGCGTTTAAAAATCTAAAAGAAAGATTTATTAAGATTGCTATTTTATATTATTTAAGTTTAGTCTTATTAAGTTAGGTAGAACTGAATAGATATTACTATAGAAATAATAATAATTTAGCTAAAGGAGAATAAGTAGTACCTATTAATATATTTCTTATAGGAGTTAAGAAAAATAAAGTTAAAATATAAAATACTAAAAGTATATTTATTAAGTATTAGTAAATAAGTATTTATATAAAGATACTACCTTTTATATTCTTAATATAAAACTATCTTTATTACTAACTATCAAGATTATTAGTATTAAGCTATAAAGCTTCAGCTTAGTAGTATATAAGTAAGATTTATATAAAGTATATTATTATTGAACTATATTATTAATTAGTAACTGGGAAAGTGAAATCTAGCTAATAGTTACTTAAGATAGTCTAACTACTAACTAATAGATAGAGAGATTTAGAATATTAAGATAATCTTTCTTAAAGATTCTCTAAATTAGTTTTTAGATAGAATAATAATAGTATTTCTTTAGAATTAGGAATTTTATATAAATTCTAAGAATTATATTCAGGAGAAACTAAAACAAATATTAGAAACGAAAACTGGAGGGATATAAAGGAAAGTTACTATAAGAAAAGAAGAGAAATTATAATTAAGAAATAGTAAATAGTTTCTTAATAATAAGTAAGAAATACAACTTTAGAATAAACTGGTTATTTTAGATAGTTACTAACCTTAGATTAATTTATTAATAGCTTCTTATAATAAATCTCTAGAAAGATATCTAGAAGTTACTAAGATACCAAAGAGGTTAGATTAGATATACTAATAGAAGTTAATAAGAAGAAATATTATAGAATATATATTCTATTATATAGTATACTAAAAATTAAAATCTAAATACTACCTTCTATATAGTATATTAATATCTCTTCTAATATCTAATAGTTTATAGTAATATATTAATATAGATTATATTACGAAATTACTTAAGTTAATAGGGTTTTTAGAGGAAAGTTATAATAATATTCTGGTAATAGTTTATAGATTTACTTAGTATACTTTTTACTGACTAACTAGAACGCTTTTAATAGCAAATAGGCTAGTCATGCTATTGGTAAACAATATTCTGCTTAAATATAAAGTTTCTTAGATTATTACATTAAATTAAGAATTACTATTCATGAGTAGATCTAAGGTATTTATAATTTATCTACTGACTATTAAGTGGAAACTTAATATAGTATATTATCTATAAATAGATAGTTAAAGAAAGTATTAAAATGAGAATATAGAATATTTCACATTATATAGTTAGAATTATATATAGGGTAAAGAGTCTAGATACCACTATAGATATAAAGTAAAAGTAACTAAATATAATATTTTCTAATCGTAGTAGTTATTTTCAATCAGGATAATTAGGTAAAATAGTTACTTATAGCTAAGTTTATATTGAACATCTTTATTTAGAATACCACTAAGATTATATTAGCAGATACCTTAATAGGTTACTTAGTAAAGGAACTTTCTAGTAATATTTCAGACGAAGTAAAATTTAAAATTATCTTAATAGTAAAGAAAAGTAAAATATCTCTAGTTATATTACTGGTAGTTTAAAGTTCGTCTAGGGGAAGTTAATAAGAAATATATAAAGTGGTATAATAAGAGGAGGGGGTAATTAGATTTTAAAATTACCAATTATATATTATCATTAATCAAGACTATTTAGTATAAATTACTAGTTAAGAAGTTATCTAATAAATACCTAAGGTTATTTAAAGTGATATAGGTAGTTAATAGAGAGTAAGTATTCAAACTTAACTTTAACAAAAGATATTAAATTTATAATATTCTTTTCCTATTTGAGCTAGGGAAATATAGGGAAAAGTTATAAAAGCTTTAGGTGGTTTCTATTTACAATTTAGGGAATAATATATATAAGGTTAACTATATTATAAGTTATAAAAAACCTTAAAGAAATTAATAGTATTTACTTAAGTAAAAAAATGTATAAAATAAAGGAAACCTTATAGAAATCTTGATATTATATTTTATTAAAGTTAAGGTTGAAATATAAGGTGGGTCCCTAAAGTATTACTAGTACTTTATAGAACAGATAGTAAAGTTAGGTTATTAGTAAAGTAAAGCTATAAAAATTTAAATCAACCTAAAGGTTAAAGAAAATATGATAAGCTTAAAGATAGTAAGTAAAGTTCCAAAGGAAATAGATATATAAAGTATTGGGGGGAAAGTAAAGAGAAGTTAAATGTTTTAGTTTTATTATTACTATTACTTCTACTAGTTCTATTATTATTATTATTATCCTTATTAGTGGGATTCTTAGAGGTTAGTAAATAGAAATTTAAGTTACTGGTATATTATAATAAGGTTATTATAAATAGAAGGGTTTCTGGAGGAATATTAGGAAAGAAGAAGGATATGAATAACGTAAAAATAAGTTAAAAGTTCTTTTAGAAAAGTAGTCTAGAGGTTTGTAAGAATAATAGTTTATAACTTAATAGTATAAAGCTATATATTTTATAATAGATAAAAGGTGGTAATAACTTAGAGGTTTCTCTCTAAATGGTAGTTATATTATAGAATAATAAAAACTATAGTTTTTTCAGTAGTAATTTAATATTTACAAACTAGCTATTTAGCTTTCTTATATTTAACTTTATATTTAATATTAAACTTATTAGTATAGAAGGCTTTAGTCTAGAGGGTTTTGTTAACTATAATCTATATTTTAGTAAGTTTCTTTTGTAAACCTAATTAGTAGGGGATATTAGAAATTAAAAAAATAGATAATTACCTTAGCTTTATAGATAATAGTAAGGAAATTAGGCTTTAATAAAATATTATTAAAAAGATGGTGGAAAATAAGAGTAAGGAAGGTAGTAATATAGGTAACTTGGGAAATATTAGAAAGATAATTTTAAT
This sequence comes from Colletotrichum lindemuthianum, assembly GCA_001693025.2. NCBI lineage: Eukaryota > Fungi > Ascomycota > Sordariomycetes > Glomerellales > Glomerellaceae > Colletotrichum > Colletotrichum lindemuthianum. The sequence goes on along the minus strand of MASP02001081.1, from coordinate 13,349 downwards.
TAACAAAATATATTATAAGAGGGGAAATAGAAATATATTAGAATATAGTTCTTACTATATATAATAATATAATAAGAATATTTATTACTAATATCTAAAATAGTTAGAAAAATAAGAATAGGGAAGTTATAGAAACTTACTAGTAGTTTTATAATAAAGGTGGAATATTGTAAGGATATAACTAACTAATATTATATAGTATACCTAGTAACTTACTAGCTAGGCACTAGATATGTTTTCACTTAAAGGATCCTAATTTAGATCCTTTAAGTAATAGTTTATATAGTAATATAGACTCTACCTATATATCTAAACCTTTCCTAATTAAGACCTTTAGTTATATTCTTATAATTCTATTACTTCTACTTATTTTTAAGTAATTAGTATAAGTAAGAATATTAGGTAATAACTAGTAATATAGAAAATATATAGCTTATAGGTATATAGTTAATATAAGTTTTAATAAGCTTTAGTAATTAATATTTAACCTAGTAGATATATATAGGGAAACTACTAATGTTATATTATATTACTATAGAGATTTAAGTAATAATAGTGGATAAATACTTACTTTTAAGAAGGACACTTTTTATAAAGAAGAAATTCTATATCCTCCTCCGGATAAATTAGAATTTAGTATTCATATAAGCTTTTACTTATAGCTTACTAAAACTAAGCTAAAGGTAAATTTACTGAATAACTTTATATAAAATATAGTCTAAAATATAAAGTATATACCTTTTAGGCTTAAGAGAGGGAATATATTCTCTTTAATTTTAATCTGGAGAGTGAAGTAATTACTATATACTTAATACTTTACTCTTATATTTAATAAATAACTCTAATTCTTATTCTAACTAAAGCTAAACTTTACAGATATAATAGGTAAGATATTTAAAACTATATAATTACAAATAGTTATATATTAGAAATAAATATGAAAATAATAGAAAGTTTAGAAAAATTAAACTACTATACTTATATAATAACTTACTAAGTATTTATTAGTATTTAGACTACCTAAAGATTAGAAAAAACTATTCTTATATAACTATAAGATAATAGGGAAGGAATTTATAGTTAAATAAGTTAATAACTAGATTATAGTTATTAAAGATAGTTATTAAACTCAGCTAGGTAGTATTATAAATTAGTAGATTTAATAAGTATTTATAACACTTATATTATTTTTTAGATAGAATAGCGAAACTATTTTAAGGATATAACTAACTAATACTATATAGTGCATCCAGCAACCTACTAGCTAGACACTAGAAAGGTTTTCACTTAAAGAATCCTAACTTAGATTCTTTAAGTAATAGTCTATATAGTAATATAGATTCTACCTATATATTCGAATCTTTCCTGGTTAAGATGTTTAGTTATACTCTTATAATTCTATTACTTTCTATAATATTTTAGGTGTAGATTAACTATATACTTACTAGACTAGTTAATATATACTATATAGTATATATAGATAGTATTATAGTTTATATGACTAGAACTAAGGAAGATTATACTAATACCCTATTATAAATTCTTACTAGATTATATAAAATATATCTTTTTATAGAACTTTTTAAGTATAAGTTTTATATAGAGGAGATTAATTTCCTAAGTTATATTATAATTTAGATAAATATTCAGATAGATCTAGCTAGAGTCTAAGTAATTACTGAGTGGAAGTTACTAAAGATATTTAAGAAGTTTTAGATATTTTTAGATTTCTGTAATTTCTACTATAAATTTATTACTAAGTATTTTAAGGTAATTATATTATTTATTATATTTCTAAAGGAGCATATAAAAAAGAAGGTAGTTTTATAGTCTAAAGATATATAAGTAATATTTATAGTATGATAAGATATTTCTTATTTAGTAATTATTTTCTAATATTAGGATCCTCTTTGAGAGACTAAAATAGAAATAAATATATTATAAAAAGTTATTTTAAGTATTTTATTATAATTAGTAGAAAGTTAATAGTAATTTATTATCTATTATTTAAAAAAGTTTAGTAAAGTAAAGTAGAAATAGGAAATAAGATAGTAGAAACTACTTATTATTATTAAGAATTCAAACTATTAGGAATATTATCTTATAGGTTTCTCTAAGAAGTTCATAATTTTTACAGACTATGAGATATTAATAGAAGTTATTATAATTTCTATATAAAACCTTTAGGGAAGATTTACTTACTGGATCTATAAGTTTTTAGTATTTAATTTTAATTTAGAATATTAACTTAAGGTAATAAATTTAGTTAATAAATTATTTAGATAGCTAAATTATATAAAGGGAAAGGTAGAATATTATAATATACTATTAATCTTTATAAATAAATTTTAACTTATAAAGTTACTATTAGTAAATATTTATAAAATAGTTATAAAAGTTTAGAGAAGTTTAAAATTAATAAAACCTTTTATCTAGATAATATAGAAGTAGAAAGAATATTTTAGTAAGGAAGTTAATTTTAGAAGTAGAGAATAGTTAACCTCTACAAAGTAGAATTTTTATTAGAATACTAGAAATATAGTAATAATTATAGTTATAATTTCCTGCAGTTAGGATAAGTATAGAGAGATAGAGAATATTTAATAAATACTAGGTGGCAGAGAGAACTTAATAAAAGCTGAGGTTACTATATTGATATAGTATATTCTATATTTAGTAATAAGGAAGCTTATAAAAGATAGAATAGTATTTTTCCTAGAAGTATTTAAGGATTTAGAATAATTTATAAAAAGGCTATAAATATATAATAAAAATTACTAAATATATATAAAGAGAGCTTAGGGAATAACTGAAAGTATAAATAAGTATTTAGTTAGTATAGAGGGAATATTTTTCTTTAAAGGTAATTAGTTATACTAAATATAGAATTTCTAAAATATAAAATCTTTTACTTATCGTATGATAAGTATAAAGTAAGATATATAAATATAAATAAGATTTATAATTCAGTAAAAAGGAATTTCTACTAAAGTAATCTAGCTATAGATATAAAAAATTATATAATATTATATTAAGTTTACTAAAGTATTAGAATACTATAGTATAAACTATATAGGTAGTTGCAGTTTCTATTAATTTCTATAGGATTATTTTAGGAATTTAGTATAGATTTCCTTACCAAGTTTCTGGAGATTATTTAGAGATATAGTTGTATATATAATACTATTTGTATAATTATAGATAGATTTATAAAGTTTATTTTATTTATTTTAATAATAAAGAGAATAATAGCTATAAAGTTAGTAGTAATACTTTATAAGGAAGTTAAATACTAATTTAGTATTTTAGAAGATTATAAGAGTATAACTAAAAGTTTTAACTAGGAAAGATTTAGATATATAGGTAGGGTCTATATTACTATATAGACTATTATTTAAAGAATCTAAGTTAGCATCCTTTAAGTGAAAATCTTTCTAGTGTCTAGCTAGTAGGTTACTAAGTATACTATATAGTATTAGTTAGTTATATTTTTATAACTATCCTCCCCTCTTGAAATTTTAGTTACTAAAGTTATAGTTATATATTCTACTTTATCTTCTAATTATGAGGCTTCACTAATATTACTAATTATATAGTAACTATAATACTAATATTTATTATTATTATTAAGGGTTTTTAATTTACTTTTATTATTGTAGTTATATGTAGGTAATATCTGGAAGAATAAGGATATCTCTTTTCTATAGAATCTTGGAGAGATAGTCTCTCTTTATATAGATATTCTCTAAGGAATTATAGGGATTAATCCTAAGTAATACTTTAGGATATCCAGAGGGTTTCTATATATCTTTTATACGAATTATATATAGAAATCCAGATAATTCCTTAAATTATAGTTCTTTTAAATTATGGAGAATATAAGGGAATTTCCTAGAAATTTTAATAGCTGAAGTTACTTAAGTTAATCTAAGTGATAATATTCTGGATATTTCCTCTAGATAGTAATATATTCCTCACTATTAAGATTCTGGAGTATCTAAATAAAATAATTACTAGCTTTAAAAGATAATTAACCTGAGAATCTTTCTAGACTATTTAATTAAGTAGGTAAGGAATAGGTAAGTTCTGAAGAATTTTAGATATTCTATAATATAAAATAACTAGAGAATTTTAAAGAAAAAATATAAATTTCTATAAAATAAATAACTAAACACTATATAAAGTAAAATTAGTATAAGTAGGATCTGTATAAATCTAAATTTATTCTATTTAGTTAATAGGGGGAGCTTCCTCCTTAATCTTATTAGGTTCTTCTTTATCTTCCTCTAGTTAGTTTTTATTATCTTAAATAGTAATTATAATTCCTGGTTCTATTTATCTAACTGGGCTTCAGTATTATTCCTATTATTTATAATCTATATTATAGAAATTAGCTATTTTATTTAGAGTCTGGTTTTAATTATATTAAGTATCTATATTTTCTTTAGTAGTTAGTAGTATATACTAGAGACTGTAAATATTAATATAAAAAATAACTCTAGCTATTTCTATATAGGTATTAAAATAATTAATTTTATTATAGCTAGCTATCTAATTTAACTTTTAGTTAGTAATTAGGATATTTCCTCCTAAGGTCTGGTGGAATTATATTTATTTCTGAAAGTTACTATTAATATTAAGTATTTAAATATAAAATCTAAATAAATAAATTTAATTAGATTAGTCTCTAGGAAATACTACTAGATGAAATTAGCTAAAATTATAATTATAAGGAATTTAATAGAGATTAGGAGGTTATTCTACTATAAGTTTATATTTTTACTTCTAATCTAAATAATAAGAAATTTAAAAATATTAATATAAATAATAAGAGAAGAAATAGTAGTTTTATAGAATAGTAAGTTATAGTTAATCTAGAGATATATCTAGCAGATAAATTTAGGAATTATAGGGAAGTTCTTCAGAAGATTACTAAATTTAGTAGAAACTGTAAAGAGTTAGTAATAAGCTATAGAGATAAGTTAATTAGTAGTTTTAAATCTCTTAGAGGATCTATTAGAGGATAAGTTAGCTTATTACTTATAAATATACTTACTACTAGTTATAATTAGTATAAATTCTATAGTAAATATCTTAAATATATTCCAAACTATAGTAATTATATCTAGTTATTTATAGAAAAGTTTAAAAATATTATTTATACCTATTTCAGCTAAAATCTAACTATTATAATACTAAGTAATTACTATTTCTATAAGTTTAAGGTTTTCTATAAATTTTACTTATTTCTCCTAGGAATTAGTTATATTTTATATTTAATAATAATAGAGAGGAGAAAGAAGGAAGATAGTAGGGATATAAAGAAGATATATTTATAGAGTAAATTAAGATATAGTTTTCTATAGTATAGTTATAGGATTAGCTTATAATTCCTTAGCGGAAATACTAATATATCAATCTTAAGTTTCCTAAACTTTAGATTATTCTACTATATTAATTTAGATAGTTATAATATCTATATTAATAAGAATATAGCTAGATAATAAACTAAAAGCTAGAAATACTAAATTATATAATTTTTTATAAGTAAGTTAGTTTTTATAATATAGTTAGATAAGTATAATTAAGATTATATAGATAAGTAGCTATAAATTCTCTCTGAATATATATTAGGTAGTAGCTAGATTATTAATAAAGCTGAAAGAGATATTACTAATGAAAATTATTTAGTCTTAGATATTTTTATAGAGATTTACTAGTTTTTATTTACTAAGTTACTAATAGAACTTTTTAATCTTATTAGGGAGTATCTCTGTAAATACTATAAAGTTCTTACTTACTAACTCAAGTTAATAAGTTAGTTTTATCTTACCTCTATAAATAGTAACTATTTAGAGATATCTCTTAAATATAAAAATATAAATATTCTTCTTTCTAGTGAGAGGAATATAAAATAATTTATTATATATATTATCTCTTAATTAGTTATAGTAAGTTAAGTTAGGGATAAAATATTAATATAGTATTTTAATAAATAGAGGGTTTCTCATAGGAAAATATTAAGTTTTTATTAAGAATTTTAGAGAAGCTAGGAAAGTATAGGGACTTTAGAGATTCTTAGAGGAATAAATAATATAGGAAAGTCTAGTAAATATAAAGAGATTAGTAAGATTATTTCTAATAGAATTTAGAGGTAATATAAAATACTTCTTATTTATTAGTAGAAACTAAATAATATTTCTTAGAGAAAAAATAATTATTTTATTATGTAGAGGGGGAATTTTAGGTTTTAGAGTTTTTAATTTCCTTATAGAAGATTAATAACCCATAGGAAGTATATTTACTAATAAGATTTTCATATCTCAGGATTCTGAATAATTCTTTTAGGAAGAGGCTATTAAGTATAGTAATTTTAGTAGTTTCTTCCTTCTGGAAATTCTGAATTCTATATAATTATAGTTTATATTCCTTATAGGTAAAGTTAGTTTTAAGTTTCCTAGAGATTCTTTTATATTTTTTATTATTTAGTTTTCCTGGTTCTGAAATCTGATATTATGTTATTAATAGTTTTTAAGTCTGTTTGATTTTTTTTTAATTTAGTTTTTCTCCTCTTTACTTTATTTAAAATTAGCTATAAGTTCTAGAGTAACTATAATATCTATATCTATTTATATATTATAGATATTAGGTTACTTTTTCTATTTAATAAGAAATTATACTTAAGGTTTTCTTTATCTTTTATAGACTACTTTTCTCTCTATAATTTATTTTACTTTATAGTATTAGTAGTTATTTTAATATTCCTTTTTATAGCTATCTATTTTCTCTATAAGTTTCTCAGTATTATTAGTCTAATAGAAGGAATTCTTATTAGAGTTTACTATTAGGCTGAGGTAGGTAATTAATATTATTAAGTAGATATTTATTATTAGGAGAAAATCTAGTTAATATTCTAATTTCTCTATTTTTTCTAGAATCTTTATAGAGTTTATTATAAGAGGAGTAATTCTAGCTAGTAGGTTACTAAGTAAGTAATATTTTTTACTTAGCTATAAGTATATAAATTCTCTAGGAGAGAAAATATATAGCTGATATTTATATTTAAATACTTCTTTTATAAGTATTTATACTTTTGTGATTGAAAAAGATACTTCCTCCTGGAAGATATTTTGAAGGGTAGCTAGAGTAGCTGGAGCTGCTAAATTGACTGGAGAGTTAAGTTTAATATTATGTAGGATTTTATTAGAATATTTCCCTATAGAATTAGATAGATTATTATTAAGACTAAACTAGAAAGTTACTAGGTAGTTTAACTATTAGATATCTAGATAATTTATTATAAATATATAGATAGCTATTTTAATAGTCTGGTTCTTATATTTAGAAAGACTATTAGTCTATAGATAATATAATATAAATAATTAAAACTTTATATCTATTATTTTCTATAGTTATATCTAGAAATCTGAAAGGAACTTAAAGTTACAGTCTGAAATAATTACTTATAGAATCTCTTGGTTTCTAAAATTCAGTATCTAAAGTAGGATTACTACTTAATTCTATATTATATAGGTAATATATTGAGGAATAAGTAGGGAAACTTTAGAGAATGTATTACTAACTATTAAAAATAAGTTAAATAAGAGAACATTAGGAAGCTTCTAGGAGATATTAACTATTAGAATATCTAGTAAATTAGTTATAAAGTTTATAGTGATAATATAGAATAATATTAGTAGGGAGAGGATTAGCTAGAACTTACTGATTAGTTTATATTTATTTTTAAGGAGGAGCTTATATATAAGGTAAAACTAATTATATATCTAGATATATTTAGTAAGTTAGAAAATATAGTATTTAGAAGATAAGTTATATTATATATAGATATCCCTTTAGTAGAGATTATCTTTATAAGAAGTTTAAATAAAGTTTTTTACTATAGTTTTAAGAATATAGAGCTAATATTAACTAGAGAATTTAATATAGTAAAGAAGGTAGTTTATAATCTTAAATAAGAGTCTGAAGCTATTATTTTACACTAAAAGCTAGTAGTAGATTAGGATAAATCTATAGTCTACTAGGTAGGTAGCGATAATAGAGAACTAGAGGTTTAATAATAATTTAATTTTAATATTATAGTAAATAGTTTAGTTATTTTATATTTTATTTAGCTTCCTATTATCTTTAGATAGAATATAGTCTATTTATATATAGGAAAGTATATTAAGGATAGTATTAGAGACCTTAGGAATATAATAGTATTCTAATTAAAATTAGGATAGATATTTAACTGTTAGTATTAGCTGGAGATTATTTTATTTACTATTAGTTATAAATAGTATTATTTATATTATTACTCCTAGAGTGGATATATAGTTTATTAGTATAATTAATAGGATTTTATAAGATAATTAGATAAGGATTCTAATTTTATAAACTATCTAGATAAAATAGGTAACTTCTAGTTTTATTAGTTAGTATTATATCTCTATATTAAATAAGATCTTACTAATATAGAGAATTAGCTAGATTACTATAGAGGGGATATATTTACCTAGGGTTTAGTTTTGTTTTTTATTTTTAATATAGAAGAGTATTACTCTGAAGCTATATTTATAGGATATATTAATCTGTAGGAATAGAATATACTCTAGGTTATAGTAGATAAGAGAGGTACCTTAATAGAATATTAAGTGAATATCCTCAAAATTAGTAAGTTTCTTAGTAGTTAGTTTAAATATTATTTTAGCTGAGTAGTTTTTCTACTTAATATCTACTATTATATTTTAATCTCTAGTTAATATTAGTAGTATTATTCTATAGTTTTATAGTGGTTTAATTCTAGAAGTATACTAAAGAATAAGATATTATATATAATCTATAGTTTTAATTTACTATTTAAAGGCTACTAGGATATTGGGAAAAGTTATATTATATAGATTTTAAGTATACTTTTTAGTATTAAATAGTCTGAAAGTATTCACTTAGAATCTGAAGAGTTTTATAGATAGGAAGCTGATAAAGTATTTATCTCCTAATAGCTTAAGGTTATACTTATTAAATAGCTTAAGAATAAATTAAAGATATTTATAATATTTCTCCTCTATAGTAGAGATAACTATAATATTATTAATAAATTCCTAGGTAAAATCTTTATATAGCTGGAGGATTTTATTTATAAAATATTAGGTGTGTGTGGGGGAATTATAGAAGTTTATTAGGATTACGATAGGTTTCTCTTATTTATAGTAGTTAATAATAGTTAGGTATTTTTAGTGTTTTTTAATAGTTAGTATTTGGTGGAAGTATTGCCAAGTATTAATAACTGTGATAAATGTCTTGCTGTGGAGCTTATGAATTACTTTAGATTGGAGGGATATTAAGTATGTATTTAGTATAGTAATTTGGTTGATAGTATAAAGGTTAACTATTATTCTGTTTTTTTATTTATTATTAACTATTTGCTAAACTATAAATATAGAGGCTCTGAAAGTTATATAGGATTTAACTTATTTAAATTATCCTTACGAATATATATTATCTAACTTCTTGTCTAGGAATTTCTAGTTTTTAATACTTACAGAATAAGGTTACTAGGTTATCTTTTTTTATAATAATTATCTATTAAAGGAATAGTGATTTTTTTTGTTTTTAGATATATTTAAATATTCTTTAGGGGTTTATAATATTAAAGATTTCTCTATAATTTATAATATTTTTTATGTAAAGTAATAGGAGTAGTTAAAGATTGTAATATTCTGGGGGGTAATAATAGTGTTTTTAGCTGAATTGAACTTAATATTAAGTTTATAATTCTTCTCTATATAGTTACTATAAAGGTTTAGAGTATTAGTAAGGTTAGAATCTAAATTAGGTTTTTCGATAGAAAGTATATTATTATTTATATTAAATATATAATTTATTATTTCCTATTAGGATTCTGTTAAGATATATCTTACTTTCTTATTCTTCTAGATTTTAATAGTTTTGTAAGTATTATTATATAATATAACTATAGGGGATTAACTTATAATAGTGTCTATTATGCTGCTATAACTAGGTCTGAATATAAGTATATTAGTTGTAAACTTTTAGTAGTATAGATTAGTATATAAGTTATAGTTCTTAGGGGAATATTTAGATTCTTTTCTGTATAAGTTAGATATTTAACTGGGAATTATTTAGTATAGATTTAGGTTAGAATTTTTAGTTTTCTGTAGGAATCTATTTTCATAATTCCCTTAGTATTTAGAATATTGATACTATTAGGTATATTAAATTCCTGGTTAAGAAGAATATCTATTTGGAGCTTAGGAATAATTTATATTATAATATAAAAGGTTATAATTTAGTGAGATATTTTTCTAAATCTCCTGTAAAGTAACGTGAATATAGTTTAATTAGTAGTCTGGATATTTTCTACTTCTGAAAAAGTAGTAGTTATAGATATATTTAGATAATATCTAAATATATATTTTAGGATATTCTAGTAGATACGATACTATATAGCTTCTATATTTATATATATTTTAAGAGGTTATTCTATAGCTGATAGTTAAATTTTAATTTAGATATATATATTTTTATATAGTGTAGTATTAAGTATTATTTTAGGATTAGGTTTACTCCAGAGGAAGCTAGCTTTTTAGGATATAGAGGTTACTTCTTAATATTTAGTAAAGTGTAATTATTTTTCCTTATAAGTTAAGTCTATAGGGGAATAATATATTTAATATATAGAGGCTATAAAGTAGTTATCCTTATATTCTCATAGTTTTTAATAATTACTAGAGATATCTAAACTATAGATAAAGTTAGCTTCTATTTTATATAGGATTTTAGTTAGTAAAAAGTAGTTATTATTTAATACTTCTTTATAATTATTATTAGTAATGTAAGTAATATATATTTCCTAATTATTTGTTTATATAATTTTATCTATAGTGTAAATATACTCTCTATCTAGATTAGAGAGTTATATATTAATAAAGTTATATTAATATTTAGAGTTTATATAGTTTTTCTTATATTAGAAATATTATATTTTTCCTTTCTATTAGTTTTAGCTTTTATAGGGGAGAAAGTTAGTTTTTCTATATAATATATTTAAACTGTAGCTAACTGAGGGGAATTTAGAGCTATTTTAGTTACTTTCCTTTAGGAAATATATTACTTCCTTAGAGATATACTGAAGTTATATTAGTTATCGGAATATTAAATTCTACTAAAGTTTTATAGTTTAAGTATTTTAGAATTAGATATTATTCTTTTTTAGGTTTACTAGATAGTTAGTTTAGCTTCTTAGTATTTCTTAGTCTGGGAGATTTAGATTTCTAAAGAAGCTGAATTAAGTAGATTTCTAGTAAGTTATATTTCTCTAACTTCCCACTTTAATATTTTATATCTATCTATTTTAAAGGTTTATTAGGAAAGAAACTTATTATTTATAATTAATATTTCAGTCTGAATATAATAGATTAATAATTAAGTTAGTATCTAGTTTATTATAAATAAGTATTACTATTTTAATATTATTATATTATATTTATTTTGTTATTTTTACTATTATTATAGTGAATTATTATATATCTCTATTATTTTAGATATTATCTATAGTGAATCTTATTTTATCTAGTTTATATTCTACTATTTATTATAGTATTCTGAAATACTTTACCAGTAAATTATATTAATAGTTAATATATAGATGTAGATATTAAAGCTATTTCTACTATTCCTAGGTTAAATCCTTAGAATATTAATTAAAAGTACTTAGGTGAAAATATTTATAAAGTTTAGTAATAATAGCTTTTTAGTATACTATAGATTCTTTAGTATATATATAGATATTATTAATAGGTTAGAAGATATTTATATAGATTATTTTAGTTCCTTCTATATAGAGTTTTTAATAAATTTCTAGCTTACTAAGTAGGGTAAAGTATTTAATATTATCTAGTTTAAATTTAAAGTTTATAGAGAGTTTATTATTTAAATATTCTTTTTTATTATTAGAATCTAATTTATATTTATAAAATTCTCTTAAGTAATAAAATAGTTATAAAGATATATTATTCTTTATTCTATCTATAGGCTGAGAGGCAGGTAGTTAATTATATTATTTTTTGAAACTTCTTCTACTATAATAAATTTCATATTTAATTCTTCTAAATAAGTAGTTTCCTCCTGGAAGGGAGGATTTAGAATAAGAAACTTACTAAAATAGCTATTTATATTTAACTAATCTAATAGGTTAATTAGTAGCTTTCTCTATTATCTCTTTTATATTTTATAGTTCTTTTAGTTTTTTAGAGGAAATAGTTTAGTTATTTTCTAGATATTCTTTATAATTTTCTTTAATAAATCTCTAGTTTCCTAGTGGGATACTATTAGATTTTTAGACTATTTCCTAGTTTCCTTTATAGTTTCTTCTTTAAGTTAGTTATTTAGTTAATTTAGACTAAGGGGTAGTTTAGATTAATATATAGATCCTGGGAGAATACTAATTAGATTTAGTATATCTACTAAAAGAGGGAATATTAGATATCCTATTTAGATTTCCTAGGTAGTAGCTAGTTAACTTTATTATCCTCTATATTCTCTTAGAATTTTATATTTTCCCTTTCTAGAGAATCTAGAAGTTTCTTTTATATTATTAATAGAATTAGCTATATTAAAGGGAGTTTTATTATTCTGTAGGTTTATTTAGATATATTAGTAGTTTAGATTTTAAGTTATAAGTTTATCTAGTTATTAGATAAATCTAGTTTTTTAGTTAATTTAGATACTAGGAAAGATATAAGAGACTACTAATATAGAATATTTTTATAGTTTAGTTCTTAGGAGTTTAAAGATAATATAGTAGTTTATAGAGAGAAAAAATTAGAAATTTAAAGGATTAAATTAGTAAGTTATAATTATTTAATTTATTGAAAAAGAATTAAGTAAAACTAGAAGAATAATATAATTAAGATTATAGAAGGATAATATTATAGATATTTACTAGTAACTACTAGGGAATAATAATAATCTTCTAGGTGAATTATAGATTCTAAGGTTTATAAGTTCCTAAAGTTAAGAGATAGTTATTAATTTATATATTTCTTAGTAGATTATTAGTAATTTACTAGGTAAACTAATACCCTAACAATATAGAAGGTAGGTTATATTACTATTTATTATAATTATATATAGATAATATTTAGAAGAATAAGGATATCTCTTTTCTATAGAATCTTAGAGAGATAGTTTCTCTTTATATAGATATTCTCTAAGGAATTATAGAGATTAATCCTAAGTAATATTATTATATATAGATACCTTAGGATCTTAATAGTAAGGAATATATTACTATCTAGAGGAAATATCTAGAATATTATTATCTAGAT
>MASP02001078.1:0-32203 GCA_001693025.2 Colletotrichum lindemuthianum | reverse complement strand
TATTTATTCTATTTATTCTATTTATTCTATTTATTCTATTTATTCTATTTATTCTATTTGTTTTTCATTAAATCAATTATGTTCGTAAAATTAATTCAATGAGTAGAATCAGAAAAGTTAGCTAAGGTAACGAAATTAATTTAGTTAGTTACCTACTTAAGATATTCTACATATTCTACATATTCTCACCTTTTTACCTATTTATCTTATACTTTTTATTCTATATACGTAACTGACTATTAATACTCAATTTACCTTATATATTTAATTTGTTCTTAATACCTAATCTTTTTCAGTCAAGATATCTTTTATCTTTACTATTTAACTATTCTAAATACTCTTAGTATCTTAGTTTCTTTAGATAGATTATTTGTTCTTATTATCTGAAGTATTATATTTACTTCCAATAATCGTCTGTCTTTAAATACTGATGTTATGTTAGTTATTTTAGTTATTTTAGTTATTTTAGTTATTTTAGTTATTTTAGTTATTTTAGTTATATTACAGACTAAGTTCTATAAAACCTGGCTATAGGTAGTAGAGGTATTATAATACTATTAACTGTAGTATATCTCTCTTATAAATACTCTATAATGTGGTTGATAAGTAAGTGAGATAGATAAGTAAGTAAGATATAAAACCGCTGTAATATCCTCCCTATGCGGTTGGATACTTCTTTTCTATAATATAATATATTAGGATTACGTAATAAAGCTAAATTGCAGCTTGCCTTTGAAGTTATATACAATATCCTAAATTTCAGTACTTAGATAGTAGCTAAAATATATTTAGTTAGTTATATAACTTTAAGCTTCTAAGCAAAAGGTATTATATTATAAAATAATATTATGCTAAACTTACGGAATTTAATAATACTTCAAGAAGAGAAGCTTATTAAGTATATTTTGGATTTGAATTTCTAATTATTTCCTTCCTAGATTAATAATATAGAATATATAGCTAATTAACTATTTACGAATTATAATATACCTTCTATTAGGAAATACTGAATCCTAAACTTTATAAAGTAATACTTATAGCTTTAGATATACCTTATTTATAAATATAATTATAAGAGAATCTAATATAAAAATCCAGACGTAATGAATATATAGTTTCAGCTTATAGTAAATATAATTATTAAATATAATATTATAGATTTAGATATTTATAAATTTAATAAGATAAAGTTTATAATAAGCTAGATTATATTTGAAGTAGTTATAATAAATGCTGAAAGGTAGTTAAATATAAGAGTAATATAGCCTAGTAATTATAAATAAGTAATATTTATTTAGGAAATTAGTTTATTAGTCTATAATATTCTACGATATATTATTATTTTAGAATAATATTACTTCTCTATATAGTATATAGAAATAGATTTTCTATGTAACTAAGTTATTATAATATCTGAAAATAGATAGATAATAAACGAAAGAGGCTTAGATTAGCTTTAGTATTTTAATTAATATATAGAATTACATATAAGTGGCAGTTATTATCTCCTTATTATTAATAGATATAAAGTTTACTATATTACTAACTTTAAGATATATTGTAAGAAAAATAATATTATTATATTTTATATATTAGCCTATTTATCTTATTTACTTCAATCTTTAGATATTAGGTATTTTAGGTTACTAAAAAGATATATAGTTTATAAATTGAGAATAAGATATATTAGGATAATATTTATACTATAAAGAAAAATTTCTTTTCTGCATTTTATAATATTTTTATATAAGCTTTTATAGTTGAAAATATTTAGAAAGATTTCAGAGAGTCTAGATTTATCCCTTTAAATATAGAAAATATATTTTTATGGCATAATATAAAGCTATATATTTTAATATATCTAGAATCCCTCCTAATAATATTTCCTATTTAAACTTTTTAGATACTAAATAACCTAATAAAAGTAACCTCTTAGTTTAAACATATTAAGAATTAAATCTTCTATTATTAAAATAGCTTACTAAGTTTAATTATTAAAGTTATAAAGTATCTATTGAAGGAAATATATAAATCTATATAATAAATTACCTTATTAAGGTTTAAGGTTTAGATATTCTAGAAAGAGAATAATCTATTTAGCTAATATAGGAAGGTTAAGAAAATATATCTTAAATAAGGAGGAAGTCTAACTATAGTTAAGATAAAGAATAGTTAGTTACAGAAAGAGGTAATAATTTACATTAAAAAGAAAATATACTAAAGTAGTAGTTACTAATAGAAAACTGAGATAGGCTAATAGCAGTATAGTATCTATAGAAATATAGATTATAATATATAAATATATCTAGTAAATAGAGAAATATTAAAAAAAGAGAATTTAGAGTAATTTTAATTAATTTAATAATTTTAATGCTGCTTTCAGATTCTATTTATAAAGTGGTTGCGGTTTTGTGTCTTACTTGCTTGTCTGTCTTACTTGCTTATTAACCACGTTAGTCTCTCTAAAAATCTTTCTTCTTTAGCTTAGATTCTTTTATTTAAAGTATTTCTATATTTAATCACGCAGGCTACGCCCTTAATATATAGTAGTTAATCTTACTATAGAATATCAATATTAGCATATAATCTTATTAATATCTAGTCTCTAAATATATTAACTTAATACTATTAATTTAAAAATAACTAGATCATTGTTCTCTAAATATTTATAAGCTTCCTATTAATTATAGTGTTTAGAATAAGCTTATTATAATTTAGTTTAATAAACTAATACTCTTAATAATACTTGTTATAGTCAGGTATTTATTTTTCTACTCTATAGTATTTTAGTTACAGGTAGTAAAATAGGCGCCAGCCGCTTAGGCTAGAATAACTAAACAAATAAATAGAATAACCTCCCCTAAGCTTAATTCTTCAGCAACAGAAAATAGGGGGGAAACTCTGGAAAGGTATATTAAATAAAGAACGCTATATTCGCAGATCTATAGTATAAATAGCATCTTGATTATAAAAGTAGTATTTCAGATTATAAAGAATAGTATAATATATAAATTGTATATATTCTGCCACTATTTCTAAGTCTAGCGCTATAGATATAGACTTACAGTCTATATATATATACTGCTAATATAATAACCGAGTTCTACGGCCGAGGCCTAAGTCTATTATAGTAGCTATAAAGATTTAGGGGTGACGTTTTATTCTATTATAAAGAATATAGAAGAGTGAAAAATTATAGAATATTAAGCTCTCAGTATTTTATACTTTTATATCTCTAAGAAGTTAATAAAGATTCTTGACATTATAATCTAAGTAGTTACTTTTAGCTATATATATTTAGCTTTAGCTTACTGAGGCTTCTACTATACAGATTAGTACTATAAGGCCTTCTGCTACTATAACATTAAATATCAGAGCTAGAAGTACAATAATCTATACTAGTAGGTAATTATATTACTATTTAAACTAATGATAAGCCAGTATCAGTAGAAATAGTATTACTAAGATTGATATAGAATTCAAGCTATATATAGCGTAAAAAGACTTAGGTATTACTATATATATAAATTAAAAGAAACTTTATATTAATAATACTAATAATAATAATAACCTAAAATTGATATTTATTAAATAGATACATAGTACTAAAAATCTTAATCTAGATATTCCTAATACTTCTGGAAGTAATATTAAGGTACGTATTAGTAACTATAATATACCTAACAGTTATACTGGCAATATAGCTAATAGCTACAGTAGTAATAGTAGTACTAAGAATTACTTTGGTAATATTGTAGTAACTACTAGTGACAGTAGCAATTACTTAAAATATAATAATTTAAACTAGAAAGATAGAATTATAAGGGTGAAACCTTTTTTCAACCGAAAGTATATATTACAGAATAATCCTAGACGTTATATAAATATATATAGTTATATAATTAGCCTTTCTATTACTATAAAGCCTACAAACAGTAGTTATATATAGGGCTTTCTTTCCTTATATAGCTATATATATTATAAGAAACTAGATTTAGTTATCTATAGACTTTTAATACCTTACCGAATCTACTAAAGAAGTAATACTAACCACCCGTTACTACGTATTTTAAAATATCTACTATATCCAAATAGCTATATATAAGTATGATCTATAGAATAATATTAACCCTTGTAAAATTACTAAAATTCTAAAGGCTTATTATATATAATATATATAAGATATGTTTAAAAGTAATATATGATACTTATATCTTAATATAGGATTAGGTTTCTTTTCATATTTATATTCTATCTATATTTAAGTAGTTTGAAACGGAAGTGGAATTCTATTATATATATATATATATACTATATATAATAGTATTTGTATTTATGTTATTAAGTTTAAAAAGACTATCAGGGTTAGAAGCTAGCTATAAGGGGTAGCTTAGTGGTATCTAAGTAAAATTAATAAACTTAAAGAGTCTATACTTATAGTAAAAACGCTTTACTAAATTATAAGTGTAGTAGCTATATAAAGTTTATATAAAGTATTCTATATAAACCCTAAGGTTTAAGTCTAAGATATAACTTCTACTAGCTTTTTTTCTATTATTATAATAATAGTAATTATAAATAATCTTAAAGCTAAATTAATAATAACTAAATTACGTAAGTCAATCTAACTAATAAGAGAAATATATTTCTCTGTATAATCTCTAAGATTAAATAGTCTAATTAATAGTTTGGTGGTTATATTAAAGGTCTCTGACTATTTTTAAATCACATACCTCTCGGGGTCCCATTTAGGTAGTTGCACCCGACAGTCAGCTCTTACCTCATAAACCCTATAGATAAGCTGGAGCTGAGGAACTATTTAAACGGAGGAAACCTCAGGCAGTAAGTATAGTTAGTTAATATAATAGCTGATAAATACGGAAGGTATATTATAAAGGGAAGGTATAGGCCTACATCTATTGCAGTTACTTCTTTAAAGGATTATAATCAGTTATCACGTGACGCCTACTGCCAGCTGGTCGCACTCGTCGCTAGCTGTTAATGGTTGCTAGCTATTAACAGCTAGTAGCAGGAGCTAACAGCTGGTAGCAGTTGCCACGCTTGGTTTCACGAATGGAAGGTATGCTATAACCCCCCAGTCGTGGTTACCTGTCGCAGGATTCGGACCTACTACTCTTGCCAAAACGGCAAGAACCAGCCAGACGTTAAACCACTACGTCAAACAGGTAGTCTAATTAATAGAAAGGTTTAATCTATCTTTATTAAGATTATTTTCCAAGTAATTCTATATTATATTCTATCTTTCCTCTATAATTATAAAATATATTCTTTCCTTCTATATAATAACTATATTTTCTTTCTCTTAGATAATTTACTTACTTTCTTTCTATATTTACTATAATACTATTAGGTTACTATTATCTTACCTTTATTACCTTATTAGTACTATTTTCTTCTATTATATTAGCTACTATTCTTTCTAATATTAACTTCTCTAATAATACTTCCTTCTGCTAATATTTATCTAGTCAGTTTACCTTCCATACTTATAGTAACTACATTATTAAGAATAATTCTAATAATAAAGAGAATTAACTTCCTAAAGTAATCAAGTATATTTACCTTAACTATTATTCCAAATATAGTAAGATCAATCTTACTGAAAGTTATATTTCAAGTTAAGATTACTTCTATTACAAATACTCAGTATTAAAAAGTAAGTATAACTAGAGATTATTTCTTTCACTACTAACCTTAACTTATATGTTATTAGATACTATATTCATTACCTAATTACTTATAGTAAATATACTATCACTTTTATTTAGCTAGCTAGTAATAAAGAAAGTAATTTCAAAAACTATTATATTACTATTCTTTCCCCTACTTTCTCTACTATAGTTTAATATTATAATCAGTATCTTTATTATATCTAGTAACTATCTTCTATTCACATTACAATTTTATCTACCACTTCTCTTTTCTAAATTAAGAATACCTTCTTACTTACTATTATTTATACCCCTCAGTAGGTTATTACTCATATTACTAATATTATATGACTAATAGTAAGTTCTTCCTTCTTTTTTCCTTCTATGTTATTATACTAATTATTCTTTAGTAAGATAATATAATATACTTTAGTGATTATATTATATTCTAGTAATACTATAGCTATATGTCTAGTTTCACTAATATTTATTTATCTATTTATTACCTTTTAGTCTTATTACCTTTTATTTCCACTTTTACTATTTTAGCCAATAGCTAGCTATATTTCTTTTCATGAAGAGTAAAAAAGAGAAGAAGAGGAAAGAAAATAACAAGTCTAGAATATAAAGAAGAAAGAGAGTGAGAATCATAATTTATTTCATAGTTAATCTATCTTTTAGCTTTTAGAGTTAGCTTTATAGATATATAGGGTTTTATTTAATTTTTCAATATTTCTATATCACAACTTAAAATATAATACCATCTCATCATTTACTGAACTCTCTTAATACTTCCAGATTAATATATTATAGTTTCTCTATTTAACTAATATATTTTCATTCTACCTTTATTCTCGAATATTCTTTACGACTAAACCTTCCTTTACTTTAATTTCTTCTTAGGTTTCGCATTTCCTTCTTAATAAAATTAGAATATACTTAAGATAGATATTTATATATTATTTTAAAGATAGAGAGATACTTTCAACTTATATAATATAGTTGATATGGAATTTTAAATAGATAATAAAAAAGATATCTAAAATAATATTAAGTAAGCTTAATATATCAATAATATAATATTTATAAGCTATTAGTTAAGTTTCGTATTTAGGTCGTTTAACTTGATATAATATAATAAAAGCTAATATTTATTACTAATCCAGAATTTCTCTACTATTTATTATATTTCTTTAGCTTCTATTTCATTTTATTATTAAGTATGGATTACGATAATTTCACTAAAACTTATATTCCTTTTAAAGTAAATAAGAAAGTTTAAAAATTATCTTAAGTTTAAATTAATAAATAATCTTTCTACTAAGAGGTATAGAATAGATCTTATAAAGAGTGTAGCCTACGTAATGAAACGTAGAGATACCTTATTTAAAAGAATCTAAGCTAAAGAAGAAGAATCTTCAGAGATGCTATAGAATATCTATAAAATAAATCTAATATAGCTAGTAGTAATAAAATAAATTCTACTAGCTGTAGCTAGATTTTATAGAATCCAGCCTATAATATATACTTCCCCATCTAGCTAGTTAGTTAGAAAGCTGCAACTATAATATAATTACTTAGTAGCTGTTATTAGTTAGTATTACCTAAGTATCTAAATGCTATTTATTTACTTCTTACTTTAGTTTTTCTATATTTATATTCTATCTTTCTTTCCTTATAACTATTACTATATTATTATATATTACTATACTATTATTATTACTTTCTTTAATCTTCTATTGATACTTTATAGTGGAAGTATTAATACTTTCTTTTTATACCGTTTTTATTCTGTAAGTTATTCTAACTGCCGCAGTATTACTTTAGTAATAGAATAATTATAGAAACCAGTAATATTACTTTTATAATAATATTAGTAGGTTATAATTTATTTCCTAATATATCTATAGCTATTCCTAATACTTAATAGCCTCTTACTATTAAAAAGCTTAATACTAAAGTTAAGTAGATACTTTACTATTTTGATAATAAGATATCTGCTAAGAATATTCTTCTTAAGAAATCTGGCCTCCCTATATTACTTACCTACTTTCCTACTATAAAGTTTATATTATCTACCTACTTCCCCACTACTTATTATAATAAGGAGAATATTAAGAATAATAATAATAAGAAAGAAAAGAAGGAGGCTATATCTCCTAAATACACTATAATATCTTGCTTTACTATATATATTATATTTTACCTTACTAAGGCTATTATTACTAATTAAACTGTAGCTTTATTTCAAGTATATTTGTATTACTTCTGCTACCTATTTCTTCTTTATTACTTTTATAGAGGATATCTTCCGCAATCTCCCCTACCCTATTTATATTACTATAGTTACTGGTAGTAATATTTCTATTAGAAATGAGAAAGTAAATATTTACCGTAATACTCTCAGTAAATATTAACACTATATCTTAACTCTTTGCATCCTAATCTTAAATTTATAGTTACTAATATTGTGTAGATATATTCTGATATCTAAGAATATTAAGAATACTTTATCTCTATTTATTCTTATATAATTGAAAGATGATATACTAATATTCTTATATAAATAAATTATTTTAAAAACGCTCTTTAGATACAAATGACCTTTATTCCTTTACTTTCAGTGGTTCATAAGTAAAAGTAACAACGATATAAAGAGTTTACTCGTTTACTTCAGATTATTTATACTGTAATATATATGCTGTAGTTACAGTGCCCTGTATGCTATAATAGATACCATAGTGTATGCTATACTATAGCCTGTATACTGTAGTTACAGTATCCTATATGCTGTAATAGATACTGTAGCGTACGTTACGCTATAGCCCGTACGCTGTAGTTACAGAGCCCTATGCGCTGTAGTTACAGTTGCCTATACGCTGTGGCTTCAGCCGGAGGTCCGCCGGAGGTCCAGAATAACCCTTCTATAAAGAACCGTCTGTATCTCCACAAATAACAGCCAGATGTTACCAATAATACTATCAATACCATCACCGAGAATTCTTCTATTTTACCATTATTATTACAACCCTTTTCATAAAGCTTTTACGTTGAGAAAACTACTTTTATCTAATAACGTTTCTTCTGAAATATAGATTATTTACTATACCTGTTTTCCTACCTATTCTAACAATATTATATACTACTTATATTATATTAATCTTAAGCTTACTTGCCACTATAATAAGATTAGTATCTACACTGTCTTTCTAGGTATTCTTATATTCTATTTTAATAAGCTATAGATAAACAAAACCACCACTACCGCCTGGTATATATTTATTGGTATTTATCTTAACTTTAAGGCTCAGGATAACTCTATTATTTGCAGTTACTATATAAGTTACCTTATATCTATCCTTATATCTACTTATTAGATAACCACCCTTAGAGATATTTATATAACCCTCTATATAGTTACTATAAAATAAACTAAAGAGGAAAGCATTATTATCAAGTTTCACTTTACTAACTACTATAAGGCTAAGGGTTATTATCCTAATATAAGTATTATATTACTATTTTCTGCCTATTGTATATTCTCTACTATAGATACTTCTATGTTTAATATCTATAAAGAGGCTACTACTTTCTCTAAGTAATATCTTCTTCATTTAAATCTTTAAGTTTATATAAGTATCTTACTTACATTACTTTAGATTTATTTATCTAAGTATTCTATAAATTACTAGTTACCACTCTATTTAAGTTTTAGAAGGAATACCCTCTAGATTATATACCCAGGGGATTCTTTCTTTACTTATAGGCTTCTATTTATTTTATTTATATATTCTTGCTACTACCTCTATACCGCTACTATACTCCCCGGAACTTGAAATAGCTTTTTTAGCTTTTAGATATAATATTATCTTCTTTTCTCTATATTATCTTATTAATATATAATTACTATAGTTATAGTATTATACTTTTAAGTTTATTCTATAGGGTAATTCTGGGTATATACTAGGTTTATATTATAGTTTCTAATTAGTCTATAGTATTCCTTATAAACATTTAGTATTATAGTATCTTCTAATAAGTATAGTAACTTCTGTATAGATTATATATAATCTTCCTATTCAATATAAACTTTTCTTTAGTAACCTCAGTTAGTATACTTTCAGTATGCTGTATATATCTTCTTAACCTTCCACTTATTATCTTTTCTATGATCTTATAGTGGGGGAGGTTAGTAATTTTATATTATTTAGTTAGATAATAGGTTCTCTATAGCCTTATATAGAATACTCATATAGAATCTAGGGTAAATACACCCAGAAATACTTAATTTAACTACTGTAAATAAGATAATATCCAGTATTTTATACTTCTAGTGTAATTAGTCTAAGTTCTTATATAAGTAAGGTAAATAGTAATTTGCTATATGAAGCTACATCTTATTTCCCTTTTGAAATCTCTCTATAACCTTCCACCAGTTATTTATAAAGCTTTCTATTTTCTATTATCTAAATAATCTAGCTACTTACACTCTCTATATTACTTCCGCTAACTTATTAACTAGGGTTTCTATATTATACTTTCGTAGATTCTCTATATTACCTTCTGCAGTATATACTTCAATGGAATCTATATAGTAGCTATACTCTAAGAAGAATAGGCTAATTCCTGTTACTAATACTATATATTTATTAAAGACTAGCTGTATTATAGGAAAATAGCCTTCCTAGTTATTTTATATATAACTAACCACTATATGGAGGTATATCTTAATCTTCTGGTTAAATTATTTAGTTATCCTTACTTTAGTTATTCTGGAATTAGTATATTAATATCCTTGATATTATTTAGATTTCCTAGTTATATTTCTTTATAATTCTATTAGTTTATAGATAGTAACTAATACTTGATAGATATATAATATCTACTAGTTTATAGACTTTCTTCTAAAAGTAACTTATTTGATAAAACCTTTAATGTTATAAAATACAATATAGTATTTAAATAAAGTGTATAATGATAACTAAGAGATTACTGAATATATATATTTATTATTATAATACCTATCCTCTTTAATTTAGAGGCTAAACCAATTAGTTTATAATAATCTAGAGCGAATAGCTACCTTATTTCCTTACAAAACGTAAATTAGTAATAACGTTGATTTATAGATTAAAGTATAATTAATCAAATATTAATAGACACTTTAGCAATCTCTTCTTCATTAACCTCTAAGTATAAATACTTGTATTTAAATTATGATTATATATAAAATAGTAGATAGTTTAAAGCTATCTAAGCTAGAAGAATGAGTGATCTATAGTTTTCAATATATTAGTTTACTTTAGATAGTCTATAGGAGAAAAATTATATAACTTCTATATTAATCTAATTTTAAGTTTATTAAGAAAGTTATTATTACTTTTACTATCTAGGTTCTATAATCTCTTTCTAAAAGTAAGTTATTCCAGTATGATAAAAATATATTTAGTAATCTGAATCTTAATATAAAAATAGAAAGAAAGATATATTTCCTCTCTTAAATTACTATCAAGCCTATCAATAGAAGGAGTTTCCTTTAACTATATAGTTTAATATAAATGTTTTAGAGGTTTATGTTTTCCTTAAAGCTCTAGCTATTAGTAATACTAAGTAGTTTACCTAAACCTCCATAAAAAGAATACTATTTAGAATAGCGTATATTATTTATTTCTCTTATTTCTTATTATTCTACCTCTTTAGAATATTTTATTTCCTTCCAGAAAGAATATCAAAAGCTACTATTTATATATCTAGATAATATTTAAGGTAGAAGATATATTAAATAATTTCTCCATCTATTTACTCTACCTCTTTGTAAGCTACTGCCTGTTTATAAAATACTTAAGATATTTATAGTTAGTAGGAATGTTAAACGTCCTAATACTTTATAGCTTTACTCTCTATATTTATAAGGAAATTAGTATTTATAAATAAGAATATTATTAATATATATTATAAGAATATTATTAAGAGACTACTATAAGCGTTACAAGCTATATTCGGATATCCGGCCAGAATTATATCCAGGTATCTAAAGCTAACCCCCTCGCCCGAGTGGAGCCCCAGTGGGCCCCATATAATACTATATATACAGATTCTTCTATATACTTATAAAAGCTTCTCTTTTACTTCTTAGTTTTAAATAAATAGTATTTTACGCCACTTTCCAGTTAAATAAATCCAGATCCAGTTTTTTATATATTTAGAATTAAGTTTTATTTACTATATAAATAATATTAGGTAAAATATAGCTTCCCACTAGTTAAATATATAATCTAGATAAATATAGCTTCTAGAATATAATATTATATAATAGGTAACTGACTAACTAATATAAAGAATAATAGAGAATATTAAAGTTCTCCAAAATATTCCTATATGTAGTAACCTTATAAGTAAACTACTTTAGTAGTAATTATAATATATTTTAAACTTTTTCTACTAAAGAATTAATAAACTTTTATATAAGTTAGTAAGATAAGATACTGTAGTAGATAGTAATTTCTAGATAGTTACTATAATAAATACTTTTAACCTACACCAGAATACTTTAGTAACCTCCAGAATAATATTTATTAGAATAATAGCGTTTAAGATTAATAATATTATTACATCTTTACTAATAGCTAACTACTAAAGGAAACTTCTTTTTCTATTTCTAAAGTTTTCAGATAAAGAGAAGGAATATTAAGTATAGACTTAATAAATAAAAACTAAACTTAAAATTAATTACCATTTCTTTAATAATAATTAGAAATACTAATACCTAATTTACTTCTGTTTAAAGTTCAGTTTTCAGTAGAAAGTTAAAACTTTCTATATAGCGGAAAGGCTAGAGAATTTCTATAATCTAAATGATTTTATAAGTTATCTAAATAGAATTTACCTAAATTTGAATAGCTAGCTTTATGTTATTAATTAGCTTTAAAATCTTAGATAGAAGGAAAATAAATACCTAATTATCTTTCTACCTTAATTTAAAAAGATTTTAGTTAATACTGGAGGATATATATAGCTAAATATAATTTAGATTTTCCTACTGGAAACTATCTTACTTTTCTACCTTATATTCCTAAAAGATAGAATAATAAGAGACAGTAAAAATAAATAATATGAATTATTCTAAATACTACTATCCCCATGGAGCTTCAGGTAGAATATATAAATATTATTAATATCTAGGTTATTAAAGAAAGTCTAAACTTACAGAAAATATAAAATTATATTACTAAGAGAGACTTCTTATATTAATAAATCTTTATAGTAGTTTAATAAAGAAAGTTTAACTTTCCTCTTAATTTTTATATTAACATCCAAATTACTAAATATATTATTAATATATTAAAATAACTTACTTTTAGAGAGAGATTATAAAGACTAGATAGTAAAGAAAGTAGAAGCTTTCTTAATAAGCTTAAAATTAGATTAATATAAAAAATATATAATTTCTCCCCTATAAGGTACCTAGAATATAATAGTATACTAAAATTTATAAGCTAATACTTTTATTAGTCTAAATAGTTATAAAATATTTACTAATTTATATATAACTATAATATATATAAGGATATTTATATCTAAAAGTAAGTTAAAAAGAAATTTCTAAAGTTTCTATTAGTATCTAATTAGTTACACTCTAATCTATTAATAAATTTTATTATTAACTTACCTTCTATAAAGAAATAAGGTAATTATTACTTCTTAATTATTATTAGTTAACTAGGTAAAATTCCTATATTAAAGAAGATAAATTTAATAGAGATAAAAGTATATACTCAGTAGTTTCTTAATTATTACTATAGAGTTTATAAAATAGTATATTTTATTATAAATAATAAACAATCTAACTAGGTAAATTACTTCTAGAAGAAATTCTATTGATTTATAGATATTATCTATCTATTAAATATTAGTTACTATCTATAAACTAATAAAAATATCAAATAATATAACTAGAAGATCTAAGTAATTTTAAGGATATTTATATACTAATTTCAGAATAATTAGGATAACCTACTATTTATCATATAGCTAGTTCTCTATAACTAACAGTATAATATAATAGAGATAATATTTTTCTTTATAAATTATAGATATTATATTAACTTTATTCTAATTACTAAGAAGTATATAAAACTATTTAGTAATAGTAAGGCTACTACTTACTAGCTAATTAAGAGGATATAGTTAGGGATAATATATATTTATATAAAAATAACTATTATTTAGTAGAAATTAGAAGTTTAGATAAATAAAATCTAGTTTCCTATAGATTAATATTGAATTAGTAATAAGATATAATTAAATATATTTAACTATAAGTTTCTAAAGTTAAGCTAGAAGCTAATTTAGCTATATTATAAATATATAGTAGTAAAAATCCTCTTACTATATATTATAAAACTAAATATCCTAAAGTCTATTGACTTATAACTCTATATAAATTTACTTTAGAAAGCTACTACTAGTTTACTATCTAAATAGATTATAATTAATAGCTAGCTACTACTATTAGTGGATAATAATAAGGAAGCTAAATAGCTAGTTAAAAATATTCTTACTATAAGAATATATTAAGTAGAAAGAGGATATTATTAAGAAATCCTTATAAAATAGAAAGTATATATAAGCTTTATATAGAAACTTATTAATATTGTTTTAAATATAGTAATATTAAAGTAATATAAAGTAATAAATAGGCTAATTATAGATAATAAAAGAAACTTAATTTATAGCCTCTAACTAAACAGTAGCTAGAAAGAAGGAAGGTAATATTATAGACTATATTTAGATATTTAGCTAAAATTATATTCAGATATCGAAAGGTAACCTCCTCACTTAGATGGAATTCGAGTAACCTTTATATAATATTATCTATATAGACTTTTCTATATATTTATAAAAGTTCTTTTTTTACTTCTTAGTTTTAAATAAATAGTATTTTATATTACCTTCTGGTTAAATAAGCCTAAATCTAGTCTTTTATAATATATAACTATTAATATAATCTCTAAATATAATAGAAATATTAATAGGTTTAAACAAATATACTATTTAGTTAAGAAAACCATAATATATCTAAAAGACTACTTTCTTTCAATTTACCTTTTTTAATCTTAACTTTATAGAATATAATAGTAATATTAATATTAATATAATAGTAAGCTATAATAAACCCCTAGAGGGTTTTTAATATAAAAGAAATAGAATAATAATTTTTCTTTATAACTTTTTCAAGAACTCAATAATTTATATAGAAGTATATTTCCATATCTGGTTTACTTAAAAGGAAAATAAAGATATTAGTGAAGAAGCTACTAATTTTAATAAACATTTTATTTAGTAGTTTCTCTAAAGTTATCTTATATATTTAAAGTTTTCTTTAAAATATATTATTTAAATACGTTTACTTTATACTTATAGTAGTATCTGAGATCTTCACTCTTTATATAACTCTTACTTTATACTATATCCAGCAATAGTATTCATACTACTATTAGCTGATAACCATTTTAAACGGTAATTAAATAACCTAATATTATAAATAATTATACCTCGAGTTATAATATTTACCTTTATAGTGAAGGAAGATCTTATAGTAATAATCTTTATAGTAGAAGCTTCAGTAAAGTTAGAATTTAATATATATAGCTAAAAGTAATTACTAAGGTTATAGAATTAAGGATCTTTATAAACCCCTTAAAGATAGATTAAAATAAAAAGCTGAAAGCTATGTATTCCATAATTTAATAATCTTCTATATTTATATAATAAAATTAAAATTTCCTTAAAATCTATATAGCTACTTATAGCTAAAGAAATATAAGATAGATAAAAGGATATCTAGTTATAACTATTATAATTAAGACTTTCAGTTTATTAAACTCAACTTTACTGAAATTATTCTAAACACTATAATTAATAAGCAGCCTATAGATATTAAAAAGAAAGTTATATAGTTATTCTATAATTCACTATATTAAGCTTACTATCTTGGATATTAGTTATTAATTAGATAATATCTTATTATTAATATACTATAGTAATATTAGTTACTAGATACCTTACAGTATTATAGTAATATAATTACAGAGATTTTAAAAACTATCTAGCTATATTAGAAGTATCAATATCTATATAAATATTATTCATATATTAGCTACATTTAATATATTAAGATTATTTGCTAATAAGAGCAGGCTAAATTCCGCTATACTTACTTAAAGCTTATAAGTTAGCTTATATTAGTAGCAGAGAACTTTTATACTAATAGCAGAAAGTTTTTATATTAAAGATATAAAGTCTTATTAGGGGGATCTAGAGGATATTAAGGTTGCGGATATTAAGGTTATAATAAGTAATTAAATAAAGTAGCTATAGTTGGTAGTAATTAAATCTCTTAAGATATTTAAATTATATATAGCGTAAGGACGTAACCATATAAGGTTAATATAGAAGAAGTTATTAGTTATTTATTATTAAAAAGGTTAATATAGAGTAGATATACCAGCTGCTATAGCCTTAAGGAATTTAACTTCAGATTAACTTACGGCTGGCTGCAGTAGTAAGTGGAGAAAAAAAGGCTGAAATTATACTTCAGGAGCTAATATATCTACTAATAGTTACAATAGAAAGCAAGCTATTAGCTTCTCCCCTCAAATATATTATAGAGAAAAGCTTATAGAAAATTAGATTTCTATTTCGTATTATGAGAAATTAGTAAAATATAATAATCTATCTCGAATTAGCTGGAAGGTAGTTAATATATTATATTTAGATAGAAAGCATCTGGCAATCTCTTTAATACATTTATAGAAATAGAATTCCTGAGATTTACCTCCACCCTTCAGATTAATATTATCTTGATATTTACTAAACTAACAGATATAATCTGGTGGGAATTTAGTATCTTACTAATATACTATATAGTATATTAACATGTAAAGGTAAATATATTAGTATTAAGTAGATAGATCAAGTAAATCTCCTCATATTATACTAATATATCTTACTATTCTAAGTAAACTATAAGATTACTTTTTCTATACGCTCTTTACTGAGCCTCAGTATTACTAATAATATAATTATTCTCTATTTATAGCTACCTTAAATATATAAGTAGCTGTTGTTTCTTTATAATATAGATATAGACCTTTTATATATAGCTACTAACTTCCACTATTAAATTAGCTTCCCCCTGGGTATTACTAAATAATAGCTTAATAATATATTTCCTTATTTATCTCTTTAATCAATTACCTAGTAGGAGGTATAGACTTATTATAAAAAGAGTATTAATAATAATATAAATATCACAGTTTGTATTAAGAAGTATATTATTAAGGTAGTCTTTATTAGGCTTAAATGTAATAATCATTTACCACTAGGTATTTACCTATTTCTCTTTCTATTAATTCCTCTATTTTATTACTTCCACCTTAGTTAGCTTTAGAACTTAACTTTACTTTACAGTTACTTTTCTTCTAAATTCTTACTATTACTAAGTGGAATATTACTTTTTCTCTAGTTATTTATCTTAACGTCTATGGAAACTATAGCTTTCATAATCTTAATGTTAACCTTCTTATACTTTTATACTATATAGTCTCTATAAATATAATCTTCCTAATTATATCTATAGTATTAATAGATATTCTGATGCTTCCTAACATACGTTTTAGAGGTAAAGAAGAAGCTACTTAAACTTTAGTATTATCGTTTCTTCTTCTTTTACTCTAGTTATTATAATATTACCCTCTATATTATAAGTAGTAGATCTCTAGTAGAATGACTAATAATAAGTTAATATTTCTTTATAAACTTAAACTTTTTAGTTATGTTTTAAATCTTAAATAATTAGAGTTTATACTTTACAGAAACGTTTACTATAATACGTAGTTTCTTAAAGTAGGAAGGTAAAGTAATCTTTAATAGAAAGATCTAAATTCTTTTTAGCTATATATATTCTTTAGTATTAACTAAGGTTTATGCAAATTAAAATAGAAAAGAAACTAGATATTTATTTTCTTTCTATTTAAGATATTATAGTTAGATAATAATATAAAGTTAGTTATCTAGATTTAGGTAAATCCTTTGTAGGTAACTTATAAAGCTATCTAGATTATAGAAATTCTCTAGTTTCTCTATTATATAGAAGATTTCAACTATTTACTAGAAACTGAAGTTTAAATAGAAGTAAATTAGATATTAGTATTTTTAAGTATTATTAAAAAATAGTTATTAATTTGAAGCTTAACGTTTATCTATTAAGCTTATATTTAGTATTTCTTCTACTTATTTTATATATTTAGAAATAGAGAAGAAAGCTTCCTCTGGTAGTTAGCTATTAGTAAAGATAAAGTAGTATTATTAATCTTAAGGGCTAGTATTCTAATAAGCATTATTCCAGAGATTGCTAAAATATCCTAATATAAGTTTGAAATATATATTATAGTAACTATTTAAAGGTTACTATTTACTATAATACCTTATTTTACTAATATATATATAAGCTTATTAATTCTCTAGTAGAGGAAGCTTAAGATATATTATAGATATAACTAAAGTAATTTACTTATAAGATTACTACCTATAGGAATACTTAAGGGGCTTTAATAGGTTGAATTATTATTTATATTAGTTACTTAGTTACCTATTATATAGTATTATATTCTAAAAGCTTTATTTAACTAAACTATATACTTAAATGGTAAGAAGCTATAACCTACGTAATATTATCTATATAATAAATAAAGCTAAGTTCTAATTATATAAAAAGCTGAATCTGTTAAACTAGTATATAAAACTAGCAAATAGGTTAAGGGAATTCAACACTCAATAAATCACAGCGAATAGGGAATTCAGAATAATATCTGAAAATAGTACTGATATTAGTAGAAATAATAATAAAGATAGGAAGTTCTAATTCCACTAAAGGTAGGAAGCTTCCGGATATATCTATTAAAATAGAGTTTATTTTCAGAAAGATTAACTTTATATATAATAGATAAATGGAAGCTATGAATATATAGGCTATTATATAATCTATTTATTAACTTTTCTCATATTAAAGCTTTACTGATTTAAAGTATAATTTAGATACACTATGTAATCTAAACTCTAATAATTAATTTACTAGAATAAATAGAAAATGTAAGATTATAAGAGTCAAGTAGAATACTCAATCCTTATTTACCTAATATAGAGTATTTAAAATAAAAAACGTAATAGTGAAAGAGCTATAACTCTAATATCCCCCTATAAGATATATAAGATAAATATCTTTTATAGCTTAAAAAGGCAGTAAAAAATAGTATAAATTCTAAACATTATATAGGATAAATGGAGAAAATAAAAGTCTAAAAAACCTAAAACTATAAAGAATGTAGAGGAAAAAACTTTAAGAAGAATAAAAAGAAACATCTGAAAAACCTAACACCTTGCATAGGTAAAAAGAAAAAGATTATTCTTTAGAAAATAGATAATTAGTATTATTTTCTTTATAAGAAGGCAGAATATTATTCTTAAAGTTACTCTGTAAAATCCTCTTAATGATATTATTGAATATAACTTAGCCTAAAAGCTTTATCAAAAAATCAGTAATATTTTTATTTATATGAATATAATAGAGATTTATTTTATTATCTCTAATAAGATCTCTAATGTAATAATAATAAATATTAATATACTTAGCTTTTTTATGGAATTCAGCATTTTTAGTAAGCTTTTTAGCTAATTAATTATCAATAAAGATAATAAGCTTAATAATAGCCTTAAATTCTAAAGACTTATTAATAAAGCTATAGTTATCAAATAAGTAAATAGCTTCTTTAGTAATATCTACTAAAGCTATATATTCAGCTTCATGAGTAAATAAAGCTACTATTTGTTACTTAGTTAAATTATAGTTAATAATATTATAGAAATCTAGGTGAAATATATAAACTGAAGTAGATTTTCTATTATTAATATCTCTTACCTAATCTGAGTCTATAAACCCAAATATATTAAGGATATTAATATTATTATAGTTATAAATTAACTTATAATTAGAGTTCTTTTTTAAGTAATCCTATATCCTATTAAGGATAATGAAATATTCTTTAGAGGAATTTAAAGAAAAACTATAGTAAGTAGTAATAGCTAGAATAATATCTAGCTTAGTTTTTAAGGCTAAATATAATAAAGCCCCTACTTATTTTTAATATTCTAATATCTCTTCTTTAGAAATATTATCTTTATTCTAAAAAAACTTAGATTTATTATCTATAAGTATATTAAAACTACAGATATCTTTTTTATTAAATCTAGTAAGATTTTTATCAGTATATTTAAATTAATCTATTTCTATTACCTTATTGTTTCTGTTAATAACTAAGTTATTACTTAAGAAAGTGTTAGGTTCTCCTAGATTTTGGATTTTTATATTCTTTTTAAGATTACTATATATATACTTAGAAGTAGTAGAATTATTAGCCTCTAATAGTATATTATTAATATAATATACCAGAATAGCTAAATATTTACGTTTATTAAAAGTAATATTAAGTATAAAAGCTTCTCTATTATAAGGAGATACTTTGAAACTAATTTTATATAAGATTAATTTAAGATGTAAGTACTATAATCTAGAGCTTTATTTTAATCTATATAAAACCTTATTAAGTAAATATACAAAAAGCTGATTCTTATAGTTAGTATTAAAAACCAAGCCTTTAGAATCTTAATTATGTGAATAGCCAGTAGGTACCCCCTAATATATTAATATTATTCTTTTTAATAAAGAATAAATTAGGTAGTGATATAACAGTCCAGACTTCTATAGACTCAACAGACCTAACTTCCTTATTTATAGCTTAAATCCAGTTCTTACTATTTTAAGAACTTATAGTATTTAAAAAAGTAGTTAGCCTATCTAGAGTATTAACAGATAAAATATAGAAGGCAGTATAAAGATTACTATATTTATTAATAAATAAACTATTACTATAGTTATATGAATTATAGTTAGTATAAAGAAGTAAAGATAGAAAATCTCTAACTGTGAGGAGTATACTCTCTTTATATAAAAACTAATTATAGTTCTTTTTAACTTCTCGACTTAAAGAAGAAATCTCTATAGATATAGTAAACTTTTTAAAGTTCTCAGAATCTATAACCCTATTAGAATACGTTATAGATAAACTACCTAAATCCTTATCGGAAGAAGAATTTAAGTTTATATTACTATTTTCTACTTTATCGGAAGGAAGTAAAACCTTAGGATCTTTAGTAGTATTATTATTATTACTAGACTTAATAGTAATAACTAAATTCTCAGAAGAATTATTAAAACTAAGTTAGTTAGACTTAGTTTGTAAAGGTTAACTAGATCTAGTAATAATAGTATTACTAAAAATAGATAAATCTTCTTTCTGTTAAGAATTAAACTGGTTTTTAAGAATATTAATATCTATAGACTAAATAGTATTTCAAAATTCAAAATCCCAAACTAAATAGATATTATACCTAAAAGTAACTATAGTATTCTTTTTAGCCTTAGGGTCTAGCTTTTTAGAATACTTATTCTTAATCTTATAGTAATAGAAACTACCCTAAATCCTTATATTTAAAAAAAAAAGTTTGTTCTTATTTTTTAACTTATATAAAGTTTTGAATTTAATAAAAGAATATAGTATTCTATTATAAATATAGATAGAAGCAGTATTAGCTAAACCCTAAAGATATAAAAGTAAACTAGAATTATAGAGAAGGATTCTAGCTTTATTAATAATAATTCTTATTACTTTCTTAACTAAACTATTAGGTTTATAAGTGTAAGGTAATTTTATACTATAGATAATATTATTATTTAGATAGATAACCTTCATTCTATTATTAGGGAATTCAAAGTTACTATTAGTATTAACTTCTTTAATTCTCTTATTATTATTATTATTATTTCTTATATTAATAAACTTTTTAAAAGCTAAAGTTACTTCTTGAGAACTTTTAGTTCTTAATAACTTTCCCCAGATAAATCTACTATACTTACTAATAAATAAGATAAAGTATTTATAGTAATTATAAGTTTCTAGAGAAATAAATTTATATAAATCTAAATTAATATAATTAAGATATTTAAACTTCTTAAAGTTATTAGAATCTCTATTTACTTTATTAGTAAACTTACCCTTAAGGTAGACTTCATAAATAAGTAGTTTATTATCTTTATTTTACTTATAACTTATATTATTTATAATACTAGTAAGTAATTTAAGAATATTATTAGTATAATCTATTTAATTATACTAGAGTTTTAAGTTATTAATATTATTATTAATAACAGTATTATGAATTAAATCTTTACTAATAGGAAGTTAAAACTTGTAAAGATTATTAACTTTAGTTCCTATAAGTAATAACTTATCTCTCTTTATATTAAATAATATAAGTTTATTAAAAAAGATAGATAAGATTCCTATAATATTAAGTTTAGATTAACTTTATAAATTAATATCTAACTGTAGTATATAATATATATTCTTCAAAAAGTATTTAATATTATTTAAAGTAATTTTTAAATTACCTTTTAAAGTTAAAATAATTTCTTTTATATTACTTTACTTAATAGGTTTTATAACTTTTATTTTATTAACTAAAAGAGAGTAATTTTCTACTATATAAATAGTAGTATTAGTATTAGTAAAGAAAGAAATAGTATCAATCTTATTTTTAATATTAAAACTTCTAGTTTTTTAAATTTCAGAGATTAAAAAACCTAAAATCTTATTAATATGAGACTTTAAAACAGGTTAAATAAAGGTTATATTTTCAAACTTTATATTCTCTTTACTCTCTTCCTTATTTTCTTGAATAATAGTCAAATTAAGGTGTATAAAGCCTTTAGTTATAGAACTAGAGATCTCTTTAATATTATTATTATCTATTAAAAGAATATTCACTCTTTCAGAATTATTATTATTCTTATTCTTTTTCTCCTTTTTCTTCTTCTTATTAATAGAAGCAGAAGAAAAAGAATCTTTATTTTTTATATCTTTTATCCAGCTAGAAGTTTTTTCAGAATAAAGATTATAATAATTCTCTTTAGTATAGTTACTTTTCTTATAGTGATTATAGAAGATATTTTTCTGTTTCTTTTAAGGTTTTTTAACCTTATTAGAAAACTATTTAGTAACTTTATTCTTAAAATCCTTCTTAATTATAAAATTAACTAAAGAAGTATATATCTTTCTTCTTAATTTATCTAATAAATTAGAGAATAAAGAATCTAACTTATAAGAATTCTTATTAAATCTAAAGTTTTAAGTATTAGTAATAATAAAATCCTTAGAACCTTTATTTAGACTATTTAGAATATATATAATAACTACTTAATCTAGTAGTTTAACCTTATTATAGGATAGATTATTAATAAGCTTTTTTATTTTATTTAAATACTTTTCTACAATTTCAAACTTACTAAGAATAATATTAAAACATCCTCTATAAATAAGAAACTTATTTAAAAGACCAGTAGGCTTATGAAGTCTTTTTCATAATTAAATATATTATATATATTATATATTATTCTTAATAACTCTTAAAACGCTATCCTTATAGTTTAACTATATATAGCTGAAAGCTTTATAATACTTATTAGAATTACTTTTATTAATAGGTTTAGTTAACTTTATAAATATATCCTTACTAGTGAGTAAAATGTTTATTTAGATAGACTAAATATTATAATTCTAAGTTTCTTTTAACGAAGGGAAAAGGTAGAATTTAAAATATTCTATAATCTTTAAAAATAACTTAAATATATAAAGTAGTTACTTAATAAAGAATTAATCTAGATTCTAATATAGAATTAAGATACTTATAGACCAACCTTAGTAAGATATTATTAATTAGTAAGGTTAATAGATAAATAGCCTAATAGTTAATCTGAAAGATTAATATAAAAACTGTAACTAGTGGAGGTCTAAGGTTTAAATCTTATAAGAAATTGTTTTTATTAATAGTTAGTAACTATTTAATCTAGTTTATAATAGTCTTGGTAAACTAAAAAAAGGATTTCTAATCTATAAACGTTTTAGTAAATCTATAGTATTCTAATTTATAGAAAACCTTAGTAGACCTAGAAAGTTAGTTTATCGAAGGTCTTAATAAACCTGAAAGTTAGTTTATAGAAGGTTTTCGTAAACCTAAATATAACTTATCTCGGTATCCACTACTTAACTATCTCTTTCCCTAGCCTAGTAGTAAGTTTACTATCCTAACTAATATAATCTTCTTATAGATTTATCTAGTATTAAACTAATTAATTAATATAAAGGTTTAGTTAGTTATTAACTAAAGTTAAAAAAGAAATAGACTATAGAGTTTTATAAAGGTAATTAAGAAAGATCTTTTGGAGATAGATAGATAAAGAAAAGCTTACGGTTAGT
This sequence comes from Colletotrichum lindemuthianum, assembly GCA_001693025.2. Taxonomy (NCBI): domain Eukaryota; kingdom Fungi; phylum Ascomycota; class Sordariomycetes; order Glomerellales; family Glomerellaceae; genus Colletotrichum; species Colletotrichum lindemuthianum. The sequence continues at coordinate 8,100 of MASP02001078.1, read as the reverse complement.
TAATATAATCTTTAGTATAACCTAAATAGATATTAGTAGAGATATAGATATTAATATTAATAGGAGATAAAGATTACTAAATAAGAAAGTAATAAGAGTATATAAGTTATGCTTATAACTTATTAAATTAGTATATAAGATTAGCAAATAGATTAAGGGAATTTAATATTTAATAAATTACAGAAGAATAGGGAATTCAGAATAATATCTGAAAACAGTACTAATATTAGTAGAAATAGTAATAAAGATAGAAAGTTCTAATTCCACTAAAAGTGGAAAGCTTCCAGATATATCTATTAAAATAGAGTTTATTTTCAAAAAGATTAACCTTATATATAACGGATAAATAGAAGCTATAAATATATAAGCTACTATATAATCTATTTATTATTTTTTTAATATTAAAGTTTAACTAATTTAGAGTATAATTTATATAGACTATATAGTCTAAGCTCTAATAATTAATTTACTAAAATAAATAGAAAATATAAGGTTATAAAAGTAAAGTAGAATACTTAACCTTTATGTACCTAATATAGAGTATTTAGAATAAAAGAAGTAGTAGCAAAATAGCTATAACTCTAACAAAATCTAGATTTATTTAACTGAAAGGTACTATAAAATACTATATATTTAGAACTAAGAAGTAAAAGAGAAGCTTTTATAAGTATCTGGAATAATCTCTATATATAATACTATATAGACCTCACTGAGGCCCCACCTAAGTAAGAAAGTTAGCTTCGGATACCTAGGTATAGCTTTAGCTAGATATGCAGATATAGTCTATAATATAACCCTAACGATTGAATTAATAATATACTAACTGTAGGTTTAATTTACTATATATGAATATTATAGTTTTCAAACCTATACTTAGTATATTATATTAATTTCAAAGAATATATTAGAGGCTAGCTATGAGAGGTAACTTCATAATAACTAAATATTATTATAATAAGCTTCAAAAAGTTATACTTAAAGTAGAAACTCTTTACTTAACTTTAGACGTAGTAGCTATATAGAGCCTATATAGTAATATTTATATACTCTCTAAGGGTTAAGTGTATAATATATCTTCTATCAATTCTTTCTTTATTACTATAATAATAGTATCTATTAAGAACCTTATAGTTAGATTATTAGTAACTACATTACCTCAATACATCCAGCTAATAAGAAAGATACATTCTTCTATAGAATCTTTAATATTTGATAGTTTAGCTAATAGAAAGATTCAAGCTAGTTTTACTTAAATTACTTCTTAAGTAATTCTATGTTATATTTCATCTTTTCTCTATTACTATAAAATATATTCTTTTCTTATGTATTATAATTATTATTTCCTTCTTTTAGATAACTTTCCTACTCTCTTTCTATACTTACTATAATACTACTGATTTACTACTTTTTTTACTTCTATTTCTCTACTATGTTTTAATATATTAACTACTACTTCTTTTAATATTAGTTTCCCTGATAATAATCTTATTTATTCTTTTTCCCCTAGGAAGCTTACTGTCTGTATCTATAGTAGTTATATTATTAAGGGTAATTTGAGGGATAGAAAAACCAGTCTCCTAAAGTAGTTAACTTTATCTACCTTTATTTCTATACTAAATACAATAGAAGTAATCTTACCTAAAGTTGGATTCTAAATTACACTTACTTTCATTATACAAACTCAATATTAAAAAGTGAATATAATTAGGAGTTACATTACTTTACTACTAGCTTTAAATTATATATTACTAATTACTAAGTAAATCTTCTAATTACCTATAACAAGTATATTATTATTTCTATCTAGCTAGTTAGTAGTAAAAAAGATAGCTATTAAAGCTATTATATTACTATCTTCTTACCTATCTTCTGTACTATTGTTTAGTATTATAATAAGTATCTCTATTATATTTAGAAGATAGTTTCCACTTATATTATTACTATATCTACTATTATCTCTTTTTATAGAAAATATACTTCCTTACTTACTACTATTTTCTCCTCTAAGTAGATTATTACTAACTTTAGTAGTATTATATAGATAATAATAAGTTTCCCCTTCTTCTTTCCTTTTATATTATTATACTAATTATTTTCCAGTAGGATATTATAATATATTCTGGTACTTATATTATATTCTACTATTATTATAATTTTATCTTTAGTCTTACTAATACTAACTTACCTATTTATTGCCTTTACTACCTCCCACTTATATTTCTAATACTATAGCTAATAGTTAGTTATATTTATTTCTATTGGAACTGATAATAAGATAGAGAAAAAGGAAAATAATAAGTTTCAGAATATAGAGGAAAAGAAGAAAAAGAATGATAATCTTTTTTTAAAAGCTAGTCTTTTTTTAATCTTTAGGGCTAGTTTTAGAAATAGATATTCTTATATATTAGAAGCTATATTTTATTGAGTTCTCAGCTAACATGGATTTCTATTATTAGTAAATTGATATTCATTTATTATATTTATAGATATTTCTATTTTATAATTGAAGATATAATACTATCTTATTATGAACTCAATTTATAAATGCTTCTAGATTAGTATATTATAGGTTTTCTATTTCATTCATATATTTTAGTTCTATTTCTACTCTAGGGTAATTTTTACCACCAGAATTTCCTCCACCTTATATTTCTCCTAAACCATACTATTTTCTTTTACTAAAATTAGAATAAGGTTATTTACTTACTTTTGCTTTATACCCATAGTGGTACCTAAGGTCTTCACTATATATATAGTTCTAACTGTATAATATATCCAGCAATAGCGTTTATACTAATTCTAGCTTATAGCTAATTTAAATAATAATATAACTACTTATTATTATAGATAATTATATTCTCAGTTATAATATTTAACCTTATAGTATAAAAGAACCTAATAGTAAAAGTCTAAATAGCAAAAGTCTTAGTAGAGCTAGAATTTAATATATATAGCTAAAAGTAACTATTAGAGTTATAAGATTCAGAACCTTTATAAATCTCTTAAAGATAGAATAAAAAGAAAGGCTAAAAGCTCCGTATTCTATAATTTATTACTTTTCGGTATCTAAACTATCCTTAAGATTATATTTATAATAAAAGTGAAGGGAGAGGCTGATAGCTTACTCTCTATTACGACTATTAGTAGATATATTACCTCCTGAAGTATAACTTTAACCTTCCTACTCCTCTACTAACTACTATATCTAACCTTAAGTTAATCTGAGGCTAAACTTCTTGCAGCTATAGTAGCTAGTATACTTACCCTATATTAACCTTTTTAATAATACATAACCGACAACTTCTTCTGCGTTAACCTTACGCCCTTACGCCCTCACACTATACATAATCGGTTGCAGGTAGCTATATAGATTTGAGGGGAATTCCAGTTCCATTATAAAGGATATAGAAGAGCGATAGATTATATAATACTTAGCTTTCGGCCTTTTATTTTATTCTATCTTTAGGAAGTTTATAAAGATTCTTAACCTTATAATTTTAGTGGTTACTTTTAGCTATATTTATTAAGCTCTAGCTTTACTAAAGTTCTTACTAATTATTACTATAAGGTCTTCCTTCACTATAGGGTTAAATATTATAACTAGAGGTATAATTATTTATAATAATAGGTAATTTTATTACCGTTCAAACTAGTTATAAGCTAGTATTAGTATAAATATTATTACTAGGTACATTTTACAGTTAGAACTATATATAGGCTAAAGAGCTTAGGTACCACTATAGATATAAAGTAAAAGTAACTAAATAATAAAAGTGAAATTATCCTTGAATTTATATAGCTATTAAAAACCAGAGAACTATAATAGTAAGTTCTAAATATTTCTATACAATCTCTATAATTCTAAATATTAATATTTCATAAAGAATCTAAGTAATATTATAAGTATTAATATTAATAGGTAGGCTCTGGATATTTAGAAGAGACTGCTCTAGTTATTCTATAATCTGTTAAATTAAGCTGATCTTCTTAGAGATAAGTTATTGATTAAATAATATCCTAATATTAATATATTATATTAGTTACTAGATATTTGAAAGTATTATAATAGTATAACTACTAGGGTTTTAGATATTATATATCTATATTAAAAACAGCTATATTGATATAAGTATTATTAACATATTAGCTATATTTAATATATCAAGATACTCTGCCACTATAGGGTAAGCTTAACTCTACTATATTTATATAAAGCTTATAAGTTAGCTTATATTAGTAGTAGAGAACCTCTATATTAGAGGTATAAAGCTTTATCTAAGGGGTAAGAATATTAAGATTACAGATATTAAGGTTATATAATAAGTATGTAAATAAAGTAGCTATAATTAGTAGTAATTAAATCTCTTGGGATATATACATTATATATAGATAGCGTGAAGATATAAGAATATAAGTGTGTAAGGATATAAGGTTAATGCAAAAGAAGTTATTAGTTATTTATTAACTGCAAAAAGGTTAATGTAGCGTGGATATACCAGCTATAGCTATAAGGTATTTAGATTTAAATTAACTCGAGGCTAACTATAGTAGTTAGTGAAAGGGGGGGGGCTGAAGTTATACTTCAGGAGGTAATATATCCACTAATAGTTGCAATAAAAAGTAAGCTATTAGTTCCTCCTATTTAATATAATTTTAATTAAACTTAATATAATAATAATATAGTATTTATAAGCTATTTAGTGAAGTTTCTTATATAATTAGTTTATCTTAATATTATATAATAAAACCTAAATCCTATTACTAACTTAGGATTTCTTTTTTACCTGTTATATTTTGTTGGCGTCTTTCTTATTTTAATATCAAGTATATATTATTATAGTTTCAATTAAATCTACAACCTCTCTGAAGTAGGTAAGAGATAGTAAAAGTTACCTTGAGTTTAAATCTATAAGATATTTCTCTACTAAGAAATTATAAAATGGATATTACTTTAAAGCTATTTAGAGGTACAATAATATGAAAAGTAGCTTTTTAACGTTTATAAATAAATATAACGTTAATTACAAAGTATCTACCTAATTCAAATTCTAATTATTAATACTTAATATGGGGAAACTATAGAACTACTATTATATAATCCGGAAGTACTTATATATGTTTCTATTAATATAAATATTATAGCTTCTAGCTAGATATATTAAGATAGAGTATTTAGTTACTTTTACTTTATACTTATAGTGGTACTTAATCTTTTCACCCTATATATAGTTCTAACTGTAAAATTTACCCGGCAATAGTATTCATTCTAATACTAGCTTATAACTAGTTTAAATGGTAATAAAGTTACCTATTATTATAGATAATTATATCCCTAGTTATAATATTTAATCCTATAGGGGGGGTGGGAAGGCTAAAGTTATACTTTAGGGGGTAATATATCCACTAACAGTTGCAATAGAGAGTAAGCTATTAGCCCTTCCCTTAGATAGAGTATTAATAATAACTATTAGTAATTTAAAGTTACTCTCTATAATATGAAGTAGGTTTATTAGAAAGTTAAGTAAAGTTTAGAACTAGAATTTATGAAGAATTAGAAGAGATTATAAAGCTTCCTAATAATAATATTATCTTCTATAAGGATTTTGGTAGATATTATATATCTTAATAAACTACTTAATATTACTTAATATTCCATCCTAATATTAATCTCTTAGAGATACTACAAATATTAAGTTTATATTAGAGTAACTAAAAGTAAACGAATGATAAACCTTTTATAAAATTACTTTAATTGATAATATATATTTAGTAACCTAAATTGTACTTTGGTATCATAATATACTATCTAGCTTTACTAAGTAATTAGCTATCTATATCTTTATATTTACCTCCAGAGGCAATATTTATATTACCTACAGAATTCCTTTTAGGTACACTATATATATTAGTATTACTGAAACTTCTTAGTCTTGAAATATTAGTAGCTTTGCGTTTCAGAATACTATATATTTACTTAGTAATTGAATAGTATTTTACTAGGGAATATTAACTATTTATATAGCTTTCTCTTTATTTCTATCTATTTCTAATTATTAATTTTAAAATATAGAGTATAACCTCATTATATCTATTATATTAATCTATAAGAAGTAGAGAATCTATATTAGAAGCTATAATTTAGTTATATTATCTCACTTTTACCTTAATAGAATATCTGGATATACTATAGGATAAGTTAGATCGTATTCTAGAATAAAAATATATTTCAATAGAATCTTAGTTTATCTACCTTATTATTTTAAGATAAACTTTAGATTTGTAAAATTCCTTAAGACTTTATAGTTAAAAGAATATTATAGTATTTCACTATATTATATAGCTTTACTAAATATATATTTATATATAATATAATTATTAGTAGCGTTTTATTATTACGATAGTTATATTTAAGGTCTCTGACTATTTAAATTATATGCCTCTTGGGGTCCCATTTAGGTAGTTACACCCGACAGTCAGCTCTTACCTTATAAATCCTATAGATAAGCTGGAGCTGAGGAACTATTTAAATAGAGGAAACCTCAGGCAGTAAATATAGTTAGTTAATATAATAACTAATAAATAGAAAGATATATTATAAAGGGAAAATATAATAGACTTATATCTATTATAGTTACTTTTTAAGGATTATAATTAGTTATTATATAATATCTACTACTAGCTAGCTATATTTATCACTAGCTGTTAATAGTTACTAGCTATTAATAGCTAGTAGTAGATACTACTAGCTGGTAGCAGTTACTACACTTAGTTTCATAACTGAAAGGTACGTTATAACTACCGGTCGCGCTTGCCCGTCGCAGGATTCAAACCTACTGCTCTTGCTAAAATGGTAAGAGCCAGCTAGACGTTAAACCACTACGTCAAACGGATAGCGTTTTATTATAAGTAATATATTTCTATTAATTCAGAGTTTATTAAGCTAAATAATAATCTACTAATTATAGTATATCCTCCTTATTTTATTAGAGTAGATAGCTTCCTAATATTATTCTAAAATAATTTTACTATTATTATTATATATTTCTCTAGCTTCTTTAAGACTGTAATTATATTATATATTAACTCTAGTAATTATATATACATATATAGTTATATAATCAGCTGTCTTATCACTATAAAAAGTCTATAAATAGTAGTCACACGGAAGCTTTCTTTCCTCTATATCTTTATTTATTCAAATAAAAACTATATTTTAGTTATTATTAACTCTATTAGGTAAGCCTAACCTTAAATAAATAGTACTAACCTACTGTAACTATTTTATTTTATAATAATTAGTAATATAACTAATATTATCTATTATAAGTAATAAAACTATAGTTAAACTACTTATTAATGAAAATAAATTTATTATAGCTATATTTATAATATATTATAAAGTTACAGCTAACAAACTAACATTATATTATTTTGATTAAAAATATTATAAGGTAAAAGCTCCTTTAGTATTAAAGAGAATTATAACTACTTTATATATAATATTTATAGAATCTAAATTCCCCTCTATTAATTTAGAGAAGTAAGAGACTATTACTTTTTCTTCTCTTTCCTTAATTCCCTCTTATTAATAATATTATCCTTATCTAATTACTAATTAGACTAATTAGATAAGCTAAATTAGTATATAGATTTCTACTTAAAAGTAAAGTATTTAATATATTTCAGCTTAAAAGTAGGATATTGATAATATTATTATATATCAACTATAGTAACCGTTATAGTAATTAATATTATAATAGCTATAATAATTTACACTATAGTAATTAATACTATAATAACTATAGCTATAACTATAGTAATTGATATTATTAATCAGAGTAACACCTTCTATATATAATAGCTACAGTAGTTATACTACCTCTAGTAATAATAGTAGTTACACCTCTATATAATCTATAATATCTATTTAAATACAGAATACTAGTTACACCTCTATATAAGGTAAAAGTAGTATTAATATTTACCTTCTATATAGTTATAATAATAATAATACTAATAATAATAATAATAATAATAGTAATAATAATAATCATAATAATAATAATAATAATAATAATAATAATAATAATAATAATAATA
>MASP02001077.1:0-13396 GCA_001693025.2 Colletotrichum lindemuthianum | reverse complement strand
GGATTCGAACCATAGCCCTCGGCCATGCGTACGTACGTACGTAACCCCTTAGCCACGAAGCCCTTATCGTTCATACCAACAAACCACTTTCATATCTATAAGTATTACCTCCCCTGGCTGGAGGTCTATCAACGTCGCCACGCGGGGCATATATACCACCCCTGGGGGTATTCTTCCTCCCCAGAGTGGTCTTTCCTTTCGAACCAGGTATTTTTGATGTGGTCTTGCATACGTAACAATCGATAAATCGTCGTAACTGTAGAGCCGTATTCGGTCGGGTTTCATTCTTCTTTTTCGTGAGGCCTCGAGGGCCCTAGGGTGGTATATGCGTGGCCGTAACGTAGCTATGGCCTACGCAGCCATGGCCATACGCGGCCATAGCTATACGCGTTGCCGTAGGTTTGTTGCTTTCATTGATGGTAGGATGATATGTTGTGCTTTCGTTTGACGTTTGTTCGTTGAGGCAGCGTAGAAGTGTCTCTCCGTCCCAGCTTTTGAAGACTGAGAGCAGAATGATCCGCCTCTGGGCAACATTGAATAGGACTGTCTTTCCGTCTGGCCAGTCCTTCTGGCGTCCTTCGTTAATGATGCCGTCTTATACCAATGTTGCTTCGTCGCCCCAGCGGCCAACGTAATAAGCGCCTTTTCTGTAGAAGCAAATACCGTAGGTCTGGCAGGCCGTCATAGCTTCGCAGGTCGTTATGCGATGTCCTGACTGTCCACACTACCAGTAGTTTATGTTGTCTGTAGGCTGGTACTGGGGATAGAAGTGGTTGAAGGGCGGCATCCGACTGCCGTAAGCCCTACTTATTCTATATTAAGATCTTCTGAAGTTACTACCTCCGTAAGCCTGCGAATTAGTTATATAAGAAGAATAGGTGGAGCTTAGTTTAATTAATATAGCGTGAGTCTCTATATATACTGAGGACTTATTCCTCCGCCTGATAATACTATAGATTGCCGATATTTAATTATTTATAGAGAGGCTGGCGTTATTAACCTGAAGTTTTTTAAAGATATCTATTAACTCCTCTGCTCCTATAGTAATACCTTCTTCGACTGTTTTTACTTTCTTAGGTATCTAAACTACCTTAGACTTTGTCAAAATTGTCTTTAACAAGTTTAGAGAGAAAGCCTTAGAGGCTAATATTTTCAGCTAGCCTGTGAGTTATTTTATTAAGGTTTAGTTTTTTCCCTACTGTGTGAGTGTAGCTTCGAAAGTCTTCTAATCTATATTAATAAGCTTGTAGAATTTATAGTGAAGGTTTCAGGCTATTTCCCTTAGTGCTCTAGGAGGCACTCTATGTATAGCGATATATATCAGCTTCTAGTTAGGTAGCTTAGGGTCTCCTCGAGTGGCAGTATAGATCTGGAGGTTATTGATTATAGTTAGTAGAAATATAATTCCTACCAGATTATCTTCCTTCAGTAAGTTTCTAATTATAAAAGCTTTTAGCTTCTTATTAGAGTTTCAGTTAGCTATTAGGTCTATAAGTCTATATATAGTTAAAAATGTTTCTTTAGCTTCTATCTAGATAGTTTTACTTATCAGGATTAATACTATAGCCTTCTTGAGGTATAAAGTATAGTATATATAGACTTTCTTGATTATATCAGCTTTAAGCTTATAAGATAAACTTACTAGTAATTTAAACTTATCTAGGAAATTAGAGATATTATTACTAACGAACTTAGAAGTTCTTTCAGACTAAGGAGAAATAGTAACTACAGTAGGCTGAGTTTAGAGCGTTTTTATTAGTATTAAGTAGTCAGCTACAGTTAGGATATAGTTTATCAGCAGAATTATAAAGATATTTATAGATATATTATCTTTTCCTGATAGAGCTTCAGCTTAAGATCCTAAAGATAGGTTCCCAGTTAGATTATTATATTAAGAATAAACTAAAGGAGCGTCACCTGAATCTTCTGAGATATTTAGAGCTTAAGGTTAAATACTTTTAAATACCAGGCCTGAGAATATAGTAGTAGTTAATACTATAAAAGAAACTTCAGTATTAAGTTTAGTGTAACTATTATCTTTATCTTAAACTATCTTACGTAAGTTATATTATATTATAAAATTATTATAGTAAGTAATAATAATAATATTCTAATTACTTATTATTAATAAGAGTAGTAGATAAGACTATCTATACGAGGTTTTTTATTATCTTTTTATCTTTATTATATAATATTTTGATTTAATTCTATATAAAGCTGCTGGTTAATCTTTCTAAAGATCTTAATAGATTAGTAATTTATAGTGATTTTAATATTATTTATTTTCTCCTTCTTTAGAGGTATCTAAAAGTCTGAATATAATTATCCTTATATATTATCTTCTCCATATTAGAGGTATTTGAATTATAGTAATCTTCTTTTTTATCTAACTATCTTCTTTATATTAGAAATATTTAAATAGTCTATTTATTTATCTTTTTGCTAGTTTTCAGATAAATAGGTTAATCCTGCTATACTTATTAGTTTAGCAGGACCACCTTCTTAATTATTCTATAATTATTATTATAATTATTATTTTCTATTATATTCAGTAGAGTAATTCCTAGTCTGCCTGCAGGCTAGGTCTGTAAATACCCTACTGATAATAATCTTATAATATAAAATTATAAAAGTTTATTTAGTGAAGCTATGTAAGTGCCAGTTTCTGAATACTTTCTAAGTCTCTAGAGTATCCACCAGTTTCGAGAGTATAAGTGTGGCTATCACTCAGTCTTCTCGTTTCTGGTATAGGTCTGTAAATAGCTTTCTTTAGTAATCTTTCCAGTCTTTATACTTACTTATATATCTTTTCTTAATAGTAGGATAATACGTTATGTTTTCATTATGTTATGTTAATGTTTGTTTGTTAAGATAGTATAGAAGTGTCTCTCTATTCCAGCTTTTGAAGACTGAGAGCAGAATGATCCGCCTCTGGGCACTATTAAAATGGGGTGGGATATATCCGCCTCTGGGCACTATTGAAATAGGGTGGAACAATAACAATAAAAATAAATAAAAGAACCCTACAAAAGAGTGGCTGTAACGGCTATACGGCCGTGGCCGTATGGCTGTACCAAAAGGAATGAAAAATGAAGGGAAAAACTAGCTTCTGTTCTGCTGCTGTAACTAGCTTACTACGTTACGGTTAAATACGTGGCTACGTAGGGCTGTAGCCCTACGTACGGCCAGTGGCCACGTAGCCTCTCCGTACGGCCCAGTTGGCCCCATGGCCACCTATAGCCTCATGGCCCCCAGGCCTATCACAGTAGATCTCTATAGGAGTTACTTCCTTAAGTATTATTAATAATATTAATATTAAGTAATAGCTAACCTATTAGATTATTAGTAATTATATGAGGATATTAGTCTTCTTCTAATTATTAAAGTTCTTAATAACTTACTATAACTTCTTATATAATATATTATTTATATTCTTAACCTTATTAATAAAATAGAAGCTAAAGATCCTTATATTATTATATTTCTGAATGTTAAAATACTTAAGATAGAGTATATTTTTTATTAATAGAGTCTCCCACTCTATAGTATATAATTTCTGAAATAGTTTCCCTAGTATTTAAATAAGGTTATATTAGTAAAGTTTAATAACTTTAGTGAAAATCTCTATTTCTTTATTATTAGATAGATATTATAGTAGATATTATCTATAAGTTTAGCTTCTATAATATAGATTATATTTTTATATAGTCTTCCTTACTATTTTAGTCTATCTTTATTTAGTATCTCTATTAATATACTCTCTTTTAGATATTTATCTAGTAGCTAATTATTATATAGATCTAGAGTTTCTATCTCTTTAGTATATAGTTAATAGTATAGTTTAATTATTATTGATCTGAAAGTATTAAATTTACTATCTATCTCTATAATATATATCTTACTATTAATAGAGATAAACCTAAAGGATCCTATTTATCCTTAGTATTTATAGTAAATATATACTTCTAATTAAAGAGGTAAGTAGTAAACTGAAGTAATAAAGAGGCTATTATATATATTTAGAATATTAGAAACTTACTATTAAGTATAGATCTTATATACCTCTTTTATTACCTTCTAGATAGTAACTACTTATTTTATAATATCTAGAGATAGTAGTGACGTTAGGTTAAAATGTAAGTATACCCTAAAAACTAGTAGAGTCAGTATAAAGCTATTCAGACTACTAATATTATTAACTATCTTAATTATATTTTATAGTATATCCTCTCTATTAATCTCTAGTATCTTATTCTAGATAATTTCATATACTCTCTATAGGGGAATATAATAATATTCTATTTTACTAATACTATTATAAGTTTTAACTAGTATAATTTTAATCTTACTATCTATACTATTAGCTTCCTTCTTAAAGCTTTCAGCTGTAAAGTTATATTCTATATTAGTAATAATTTTATCTAGGGGTCTTTAGTATATAGTAATCTAATATACTTTTAGAGTATATTATATCTTCTCTATAGAGATACTTTCTATAAACTTTATAGATATAAATACTATAGAGATATTAACTATATATAATATAGGTTTATTATTATTAAGATGTATAATATTAATAATAATTTCTATATTAAACTTATAGTTATCTTTAAGACTAAACTTAAACTAATATAGTATTTTACTATTTATCTAGTATTAGTAGTAATTCTTAGTAATTACCTTAATCTTATTAGTTATTATAATCTCGCCTACTCTCTTAAGTATATTATTCAACTTATAGACGCTAAAGTAGCTAAATCTCTTATAAAACTATCTTATCTCTATCCCTATAAGGAAGTTAATAGCTTTATTATAGGAATCTTTCTAAATTAAAAACTATAAATATCTCTTATATTTCTTTATAGATAGTAATATTTCCTCCTACTTAATTTTATTATTAAAGTTATTAAGATATATTTAGAGGTAGTTTATATTAGGGAGGCTTAATAGAAATAGTATAACTATAAGTATAATATTAAAATTAATATCTCTAAAAGGTATAGATATCCTAATAACACTGAGATTAATAAAATTCTATCTATCTTTGAATTTAATATTTATCTTTAAAGTTATCTTATTTAGTGAGATATTAAGAAGGATTATCCAGAAGGCTTTAAGTTATTATATACTTTTAATAGAAAGTCTATCCACTTCAGTATCTAGGAGGATATTTTTAAAAATCACTTCTAAATACTATAACGTTAGGAAAATTTCTAATTTATTAGTAATTATTAAGTAGTAGAAAATATAATCTTAGAGGATCTCTATAAACTATATAGAATTAATAGTTTCTTTTTAGCTATCTATTATAGTGCTATAAAGTTATCTTTTAATATCTTATCTTTATTATCTCCCACTCCCTCTATTATCTCCTCTATAGAGTTAATATTATTAAAATATATTATAATCTTCTCTACTGATATAATATTAATAATAAAGACCTTCTTAAATCATAGGGTAGCAGTTTTACGTTTCTCTAGAGTATACTTTATTAACTAGTATTTATTTACTAGTTTTAAGTATACCTAATACTTACTTTATATATCTCTACTTTATATTTTCTCGCGAGGCTATCCTGAAGTAATATTATTATTCTATATACTTCATAAATAAGGTAGTTAAGAGCAGTTAAAATATTAGTTCCGCTCTTAGTTATTATATATATAGTCTATAAGAAACTAGTTATATTCTATAATATAGTTAGTTTTTTACTTTAACTATCTCTTTTAACTCTTAAATATCTCTATTATTTATTTATATAGCTTATTAATAGTTAGTTTCGCTATATTAATAATATTATAAAGTATATTAATTATATTATATATTTAGTATATAGTTATATATATCTCCTTATAAATCTTCTTCTGTAGATTTTATAAGTTTAGATAGATATATTAAAGGAGGTTAATATATATTATTATTACTCTGAATATCTTAACTATATTAGTATACTTATAGTTTTCAGTCAAAATCTTAAAGTTTATATTCTTTTATTTTCTGTAGTAGTTAAAATATACTATAGATATCTTAAACTTATCTCTAACTATTATAGCTATTTAAGTTATTAAGAGGTTATTTTAGATTAGTAAAATTAATATCTTATAATATAAGTATATTTATCCTGTTAGTATATTATTAAATATTCCTCCTACTATATTCTAGTTAATATTATAGCTAATATATTTCATAATAAATATTTATATTTTATCTTTAAAGATATTATACTCCTCTCTAGTATATTTATTATTTATTTTATATATTTTACTGAATAATAATTTAACCTTCTCGTGAGGTTAGTTAAATAGGATATAGTATTTCAGTATTAACTAATATTTCCCTCTAAAGTAAATATAGAGTCTTAGGGGTCTAGTTGGCTTTAGATATTTCCCTTCCTTATTAGTTATTATCTTTTTAGTCTCTAGTAAGTTAATATCTATTTAAATATCTAACTTTATTAGTTATAAATTTAATATTAATATTATCCTTATTAATAATATTAATAATATTAATTATAGAGAGAGTAATTCTATTATTAAGCTTCTTAATATAGATAGTTATTAATTAATAGGAATAAATCCTCCTACCTCTAGGAGGTTATTAATAAAGCTGGAGTTTTTTATAATTTCTTATCTGAAGGTAAGATATTCTTATTAGTTAGTTTTAATACTCTCTACTATCTATCTTATTAGTATCTATTCCTTAAGGATCTTAACTAACTTTTCTCTTAATATATTCTTATCTATAGAGAAGTATATACTTCTCTCTATAAGGTAGTTCTTAAAAGTTTATATTAATATTCTTTCTATATTATTAAAATATTCTAGAGTCTATCCTTTAGAGTTCATATAGTAAATTTCCTATATTTTATTAAAATAGATATTCTACTTTTTTATAGGTGAATATAATAGTAGATAAAAATATTATTAAGGATATTATTATTAATATCTATTTAAGATTTAATATTCTCACCCTGTTATTAAGATATAATTCTTTAGTATATTCTTACTGGTATCTTTACTTCTATATATTAGAATACTTTCTTATACTTATTAATTTCAGTTATAAGGATATTATTATAAGTTATATCCCTATAAAAGCTATTAATAAGGTCTGGGGAGGAAGATATATTATTAGTATTAGTATTCCTTCTCTTTATATTAGTTATATTATTTATCAGTTTAATTTATAGTTATCTTATTATTATTAATCCTTTATAAAATACTTATTAGATATTTATAAGTAAGGATAAGGAATAATAGTTTCTTAATATTTTCTATTTCAGTATTAGTTATAATATCTTCAATAATTTATTATCCTTAGGGAATCCTAATTAGGATACTTCCCTACTATAGTTACACGCAGAATATATAGGGGAAGAAAGTTATAAGCTAACATTATTACCTGGTTTTGAATTTAGGATATTTATATATCAGTTTATATTATTAATTATATTTTTATAGTTATTTCTAGGGTCTTCTTACTATATAAAATAAGGATCTTTTTCTTTATTATCATTCTTATTATAATTAAGTTCTGACTGCTAGGTAAGCTATATTATAGATACAGATATATTAACTAAAGTATTTTGCTTCTTCTATACGATATTGGAAAAAAAGGGGGGGATTTTAATATAATGTTTTTAGTTACTAATATATTATATCTACTATTATTAAGATATTTTGTTGTCTCTCGATAGTTAAATATATATAAGAAACTGGAGAGTAATAGTAAGGAAGAGTAGTTCTTATTATAGGTCATTTTCTTTTTAGTTATATTAATCTTATTATCTTATCTTAATACTTACTACTTTAATTTAGTATTAATTTAAGTTATCTTTTTGTTACGTAGTGGATATAATATAACGCTAAGTAAACAGGTTATTATAAGGTAATCTTTACTTCTATTTCTATTATAGATATAGTATTAATAATTTCTCTCGAGGTAGTATATAGTTATGATAGCTTTAAACTTCCTATTTCTATTTGGAAGCTGTCCGTAGGGTTCCTTAGGAAGTATTATAATCTTATCTCTTTAGATATTCCTTACTGATCTGTAGTTAAGTAGTAGTAATAGATACTAGTAGTAATTAAACTACTAATCAGTATTAGTTTACAACTAATAAACATTCGTAATTAATTAATTTATTATAATTAGGTTATAACTGGTAATCTCTATTTTATTATATCTTAGTCTATATTACAGCATATATATATACGCTATATACCGTTAGGATTAATCTGTAGGATAATACTTCTTATCTAATTAGTCTAAAGAGTGGGGCACCTAGTATATCACCCACTACTATAGCTTTTACCACATTAATGCCTAGTTAACCTAATAATAATATTATCTTAGATATAGAGTAACAATTATAAGAATATCAACCTTATTTATATAAAGAGTTAGAAGAAAGTAAATAAAGTAAACTTTAGAAGTTAAACTTAATATATTTAGTTACTTTTACTTTATACCGATAGTAGTATCTAAACCTTTCACCTTATATATAGTTCTAATTATATAATATATTCTATAATAGTCTTTATACTAATACTAACTTATAACTAGTTTAAATAGTGATAAAATTACTTAGTATTATAGATAATTATACTTCTAGTTATAATATTTAACTTTATAGTAGAGGAAAACCTTATAGTTATAATTAGTAAAATATTAGTGGGGTTAAAACTTAATATATATAGCTAAAGGTAATTACTAGAATTATAGAATTAAGAATCTTCATAAACTTTTTATAGATAAAGTAAAGTAAAAAGTCTATAAAAGCTAAATATTCTATGATTTATTACTTTTCTGTATCTTTATAATAAAGTTAAGATTCTCTTGAAATTTATATAGCAGCCTATAACTAAAGAAGTATAAAATAGATAAAAAGATATCTAGCTATAACTACTATAACTAAAGTTATTAGGTTATTAAATTAGATTCTATTAAAAGTATTCTATATACTATAATTAATAGGTAGCTTAATGATATTTAAAAAAGACTTTATAGCTATTCTATAGTTTACTATATTAAGTTAACTATTCTAGAGATTAGTTAATTATTAAATAATATTCTTATATTAATATATTATAATAATACTAATTACTTAATATTTTATAGTATTATAAAGATATAATTATAGAGATTATAAAAGCTATCCACTATATTGGAAGTATCTATATTGATATAAATATTATTTATATATTAGCTAACTATACGTAATTGATAGATTAAGAATATTTAGTAACTAAAGTAAATTAAGTTTTATGATATTTATATAAAGCTTATAAGGTAACTTATATTAGTAGTAGAGAACGTTTATATTAAAAATATAAAGTCTTATCTTAGAGGTAGGTAGAATAAAGTCAGAATATTAAGATTACAGATATTAAGGTTATGATAAGTTATTAAATACCATGTTATAGGTATTTACTTTATAGTAGTACTATACCTATAGGCTGAATATTCTGTAGAATATTCTACTTCTTTCTTTCACAGAATACTTACCTATAACTAACTTCAGTATATATAATAATATATAATTACTAATATAAACTTATGTTACTAATATAGTCTAACTATTACTAATTAGAATATTCTAGAACTAAATATAATACTATAAAAGAAACTCTTATACCTTCTTTTAATATATATCTAAGTTAACTAACTATAATAATCTTTATAAAAATATAACTATTATTTACTCCTTTATATTATATCCTCGTATCCTAAGAATATCTAGTATATATATCTTTAATATAAGATATTACTTTACTGAATATAGAACTATTACCTACCTACCTCGCAATAGGTTATAAGCTTAGGCCTTTATTTATTATATTACTCTATCGAATCTTAAGATCCTCTTTATTAGATTATATAAAACTCAATAATTACATTAACCGATATATCACGAAAGAATTTAACTATTTATTCCAGTTCATATAATATCTAATATAATAATATTATATTTATTCGAATATCTAAAGTTACCTCCTCCAGCTTAATAGTAACCCTGAAGTTACTATTTCATTCCCTCTTTCTTTTATAGAATACTTATTCAACATATTTATATTAACCTTTCAAAATTAGAACTAACTTTCCGAAATTAATAATACTACTTAGCTATCAAGTAGTAATTTAGCCTCAATTATTTAGCTTAAATCTTAGTTACTTTAACATACCTTTCAGCTTTTATTACATTATATTTTTAGCTATAGCTAATATTATTAAGACTATTACAGGCTATTTAATACCTAAACAACAGAGGCTATTAGATACAGAAAACCAATCTACCTAGTTTTACTCCTTAAAGCTCTATTTTAAACTTCTAGATTCATTTAATTTCTTTAAAAACAAGGAGGCCTATAAGGCTATAACTAATATATAAAAAGTTCAGATTCTATTACTTATATAATAAAATATTACTATAAAGCCCTTAAGCTTTACTTTTAACTACCAGAACCTCTTTATAACTATTATAACCTTTAAAGCTAGCTATAAGAATACTAATTCTATTCTTTAATAATAGCTATATCTTGAATTTCACCACATAAAATTCAAGAATTATAGCTTCTTTCTTGAGTTTATTAATATCTTTAAAAGCTACTTATTTAAGTTAGCTGCTATAGATACTAATATAAATAAGATGGACTAAAAACCGTTTTTATAGTAACTTTATAGCATTCTAACCTTATAGAGTTAGATTTTTGATATCTAATTTGAGGTTTAAAAAGCCTCCTACTCTTCAGAATCTTGGAGCTAATATTTTAGATAAAGATTATAGAGAAATCAATACCCCTATATGAAACAGCTTTACTAAAAGGTATTACAGAAAGAATCTCAATATTAATCCTTCTGAAAGATCCGAAAATCGAGAAATAAATCTAAAAGTCCTATTTATAACGCTACAAATCACAATACAAATACTAAAAAACGAAAGTCCTACCGAAAAGAGTATTTGAAGAATTTAAACTCATTTTAGAATAATAATAGCCTACCTAAAAAACTTTCTTAGCTTCTTCTATTAATATAGCTAATATAAAGCGTTAAAGCATTAATATAGCTAATATAAACCCTTAAAGTTTTATGAATAAAGTTTTTAGAATATCTATAGATACTACCTATTGGGGTAAAAATACTAAAAGTATCTCTATACTTTTAAATTTAAGAGGTCTGAAAATCTAGTAACCCCTAATGAAGATCGGGAACTTTATAATATAAACTCTACTATTTATATAGTAAATAATCTTCAGTTTCTCACTAATATGGATATTTTACAGAATCTACCACCTATATTTACCGGAAGAAGGTTTATAAATCTCTCTAGTATCAATATTATAAAACTTCCTATTTACTATAAGGATTCTATAAATATTATTAAGTTAACTAATAGCTTTTATATTCTAGAGTTTCCTATTAATATATTCTCTAAATTACTCTACTATAATAAGGATAATTCTATTAAGAACAATATCTTATCTAACGCTTAAGATAAACTCTTTATAGCTTTAAATTTATGGTAATGTTTTTATTTACCTATAGCTATTAAATTAACTATAAAGCCTTTACCTACTAAAAACTTCTACAATTCTCAGCTTTTTTTAGAAAGTTCAGAATGAAATTTTCCAGAAATATAATATATGTATTATACTAGCACTAAAGTCTTCTTATTTAGGGAAGATTCTAATTATAAAGTAGTGGGATCTATAATATCTACTAACTATAATATAAAGCTTCCTAATAAAATAGTAGATTTATCTGCTAATTTATAGCCTATTGTAACTACAGAAAGCTCTATAGTAGATTTTAAGATTTTTACAGTAAACTATATCTTAAACTTTAAGGCAAAAATAACTACTGTTACTATAGAGTAGTATTATCAACTAGGATACCCTAATTATCTCTTTTTAGCTAAAACAGCTAAATTACAGAAGAAATGGCTATAAACTAGCTAAAAGAGGCTAATTTACAGTATCCTAACTATACTAAAAGTAAACTTATAAGGTAACAATCAAAACTTAGCTGTAATAAGGCTATAAAACTACTTTTCTAAATCTATATCAATTTAATTAAAGTAAATCCTACTAGTAATATAGGAAATAATTATACTATTCCTTATACTAACGATTATAATACCTATAAAGCTACAAACTTTGTAACTAAAAAAGATAAAATTATTAGCTATATTATAGCTTAACTAGAATATTATAAAACTTAATTTAAACTTTATCCCTCCACCCTTTATCTTAATAATAGCTAAGAGTTGAACCCTAAATTATTAGAGAATTATATTTTAAAATCAGGAAATTATTTTAGAGCCTTTTATAACCTATACCTCAAGTAAAATAGTATTATAGAGTATACTAATAGGGTTTTAATTAAAAGAACCGATATAAAGCCAAATTTAATAACCTTCAGGAGACTATTAGAGAGGCTAAGTAGTTACAAAAATTACTTTTAAAACTAAATACTTATATTAAACCTATTACTATTAATACTCATAATAGTGGGGCTTTAGCTTTAGCCTATAACCTAGAGTACTACCAGCATACTAAATATACAGCTATAGACTATTTTTTCACTCTCCAAAAGGTTTTAGTAGGTAATATAGAGGTGAAATATCTTTCAACCTCTGAAATACCTACTAATAACCTAACTAAACCTCTACCTGAACCTAAATTCGCCGAAGATCTTAGGCTGATAAGTCCGACTAAAGCTATAAATAACCAGTAATCTTTCTGGTATTTTTAGCCTATTTTTAATATTATTACTCTACAGTATTACTGATACTATAGATTACTACTATTAATACTATAATATCTTTCATACAATACTATAAAAGAGTTACCTAAGGTACCTATTTATTTTATAGAATACCTATTTTAGTATTAACTTATAGATACCTCAGAATAATCTTAGGTATCTATCTCTATGTTTTTACTACTATAAGGTAAAAGAGAAAGTGTTAAATTATTATACTACAGGTGTCTACCGTATAGTAATATCATACCTTTAGGCTAAATATTCTATAGAATATTCTACTTCTTTCTTTTACAGAATACTTACTAGTAACTAAGTTTAATATATATAATAATATATAACTACTAACGTAAACTTATATTACTAGAATACTCTAATTATTACTAATAAGAATATTCTAAAGCCAAATATAATACTATAAAAAAGGCTTCTATACTTTCTTCTAATATATATTTAGAATTACTGTGAAGGGCTGGCCCCACAGGGGCGTAGCGTTGCAGCCAATAACGTCTCGGCCTTCAGTACACGTATGCGCATGCGCACGCATACAAACAGTACTACCAATTGAGCCACATCGTCAAAAGGTACGTAACAACAAGTCGTCCACTTGTTGTCTGGCTGCACTTAAGTAGGG
>MASP02001071.1:0-12534 GCA_001693025.2 Colletotrichum lindemuthianum | reverse complement strand
AAACTAGCCTAGTACTAGTATAGCTTATACTAGACTAGACTAGACTAATTTCCAACCCTGGCCCCCAGCCCCCAGTCACCATTGCAACGATGACATCGCGCGGCCAGGGCGCTTACCCACCGCCAATCCAACCTGCAGGGCTTCTGGCGCTCAAGCAGGTTGTCTGCCCTGTCGAATGGCTCCAGAACGACCCCAAAATGGCACAGAAAGACTGAGCGAAATGGATCAGGCACCGCGCGCAGCCCCAGCCTCGTCCAGTCAGTTGCAGTCACGCCCACGTCCGAGTCGGCGTGCCCAGTCAACCTGAGCCATGGCAACTCAAAACCGCCATAGAATGAGTGTGAGGCCTTGATTCAGACCCTGGAGTTGCTGTCGACGCATCTCGTGAGTCGCCAAGCGTGTCTGCATCATAGCTCGCTTCCTGTCCTTGTCGTATTTCAACGTGGCCCCTGGCACCGAATTCTGCTCTTCTTCTTCTGCCCGGTGGATGAAGTGAAGACCATACGGATACTGCGGATACAATAACACATCGCGCCCACGATTCGGAAACACAGAACGCGAACATGGGCTACATAGCCAACACCCCCGAGGCGAACCTCGCCCGCTCCGACTCCAAGAACCCCAAGACAACATGCAAAGGCCTCACGACGTCTGGCAACCTATGCCGAATGTCCGTCACGCCTGCCAAGGGCAAGCTCCTCTCGCCGACCGCCAAGGAGGAGTCTCTCTACTGCCACCACCACAAAGACCAAGCGGCCAGTCGCTCCACGCAGTCGAGCCCCGGGCCTAGAATGTCCAGCAGACCGATCCTCGAGGAGCGCACCAGCATCGACACCCTCGCCGACCGACTCGGCCTCGTCGACATCGGCTCGAACCCGTCCAAGAAGCAGAAACGACCGCGACCGAGCGCCGGGGACAACTTCCAAACCGCGTCCGAAAAACCGTCTAGCGCGTCGCGACCGAAGCCGAAAAAGGACAAGGAACTGCACTTCTGCTTCTGCTTCAAGATCCCCCTCGAAGAAGTACAGGAAGAGTCGCAACCGCCACGCCCGCAACCCCGACCGGTCCAGAACAACGCGTCTGCAGCTATGCCCGCGCGCCCTTCGAACAACCACCTCTCCGCGCCGAGCAACTCCCGCCCGCGACCGAGCACGTCGAGCCACTCGCGCATGAGTTCCAACCCAGCCTCGCCGCTACCTCTGTCGCAATCCCAAACGGCGCAGTACCTCTCCCTGATCCCACCTTCGACCGATCCGCAGACCGCCTCGGCGCTGATGGCGGAACTGGCCCGCCCGTACGGCAGCTCCGAAGAACCGGGTTACATTTACATGTTCTGGATCATGCCCACGTCCAAGAAGGACGCGGCACCCGTGAACGAGGCGCGCTCGCTGCTGGCACCCCCGTCGCCTGCGAGAGGTGCGGGACGTCAGCGCAGGTCGAGCGACGTGGTGAAGGCGTTCGCCAACGCCAACAAGGGTGGCGCGTCGGGAGACGACAAGATGCTGATCAAAATCGGACGGGCGGCCAACGTGCAGCGGAGAATGCAGCAGTGGTCGCGCCAGTGCACGTACGACATTGAGGTGTTGAGGTACTACCCGTACATTGCCGGTGCGAGCCAGGCGTCTGGGGAGCAGCCGAGGAT
This sequence comes from Colletotrichum lindemuthianum, assembly GCA_001693025.2. NCBI lineage: Eukaryota > Fungi > Ascomycota > Sordariomycetes > Glomerellales > Glomerellaceae > Colletotrichum > Colletotrichum lindemuthianum. The sequence goes on along the minus strand of MASP02001071.1, from coordinate 10,892 downwards.
GGCGCCGCATGTTCACCGCGTCGAGAGGTTGATTCATATCGAGCTGTCGGGGATGGGATTGCACGCTGGGCCGATCCAGTGCGAGGGGTGTGACCAGACGCACCGCGAGTGGTTTGAGGTTGAGTCGTCCAAGAAGGGGATCGGAGCGGTGGATGAGGTTATTCGCAGATGGACAGACTGGGACGAGACTCAGCTTCCGTGATGGGCTGGCCTCTGGTAGCTGAAAGAGATGGCGTGGCTATGCATACATCTTGGCGATGGAGTCTTCAGGCTGCATGGACGGCGTAAATAGTTGTATTTCATATTGCTTCTTTAGAAACATTCACAAGACGTATTCCAACAACGTTATCTTGCACCTGTCCTGACCAAGGCTGGCTTCGACGTGACCAAAGCGGAATGGGGTCTGAAGATGGATCTCTGCATCCTCGGAACGAATCCATCAGCCTAGCCCGACGATAAACCGGCCTGTCGATTCGAGATAGCAACTTCGTCGAATGGCAACATTTGCCTCGCGTTCCTTCATATATCTGGCCCGATTTGGGCCCGCTCCAGCCATCTCCTTGCGGAATAACGACCGACAATAAAAGCTAACAAGGTAAGCAAGCCTGCATGATAATGCCTCCATACATCTCACACACTGACGAATCACCCGCCACCACCCCCAGACACCCTCAGGTGGCATCATCATAGCGGGCCAGATGTCGGTGGGATCTGGTTGCATCCATCTGCGTCCTCGGCCTCCCGGGAGAAGAGGAAAGAAAGAGCAGATTGTATCACGAGAGCCAGCCACAGGAGGCAAGGTGGGAGGAGGGAACGCTAGCAGCGAGGGTGAGCAGCTTTTGCAAAAACTTGCTCACCTACACTCCATTCCTCTAGCCTCTTTGAACCACGATTTAATCCTTCGTAGATATTGGTCCCCCGTTTGAACATCGTGGCCAATCTCTCCATGTCCCATTGGCCTACAAGGGCTCTTTGAAGTTCCAGTTCAAAAGTAGCAGTAAAACCGCCGCAAGGGAGATGAATTGGTGTTAAAACAGACAACATCCTTCTGCCTCTTTTTTCTTGGCTTTGTGGACTTGCCATATCTTTCTTCTTTGCCTTCGAGACCATCTCCCAGCTAGCCAGAACATCATGTCCCATCCACATGCGCCAGCCGCGGACGTGGAAAACATCAACGTCAAGTCCCAACACGACGTTGCCATCCAAGACCTGTGCTTCGACTCGGCTATCAAACAAGATGCCGCTCAGAATAATCACGTCGATACCACTGCTCAGGCCGGTGTCCAGCAGGTCGAAGCCATTGCGATAGTCTGGTCCAGGACCTCACGCGCGCTCGTCTACTTGTTCATCTGGATCGTCTACTTTGTGGTCCTCATGCAGCAGTCGGTTTCCACGTCCCTGCTACCCTACGTCGCCTCGGCCTATCAGGAGCATTCGTTAACACCGACAATCAGCGTCGCCAGCAGCATCGTCGGCGGCGTGTGCTGTCTGCCCGCCGCCAAGATGATTGACATCTTCGGCCGGCCTCAGGGCTACGCTTTCTGCCTCTTCATCACCACCATCGGCCTGGTGATGATGGCCGCTACCAACAGCGTGCAGATGTACGCTGCCGCTCTGGTTTTCTGGACCGTCGGCAATAACACGCTGTTGCATACCGTCAACATTTTCATTGCCGACACCACGAAGCTGCACAACCGAGTTCTCGTCACTTGGCTGGCGGCCAGCCCGAACATCTTCACGTCTTGGATTGGTGGGCCCATGGCCGAGGCGTTTCTGAAAGGACTCGGGTGGCATTGGTACTATGGCATATTCTCCATCGTCGTCCTCGTTACTTGTCTCCCGCTCTTCATTGTCCTGTGGACAAACGAGCGGAAGGCCAGGAAGCAGGGCATCGTCATTAGTACGCCGTCCGAAAGGTCGGCGTGGGAGAGTTTGCTGCACTACTGCCGCGAGTTTGACGCCATTGGTCTGACGTTGCTGATAGCTGGCCTGGCTTTGCTGCTTCTTCCGTTCAACATTTACGCGCTGCAGCCGCAGGGCTGGAACTCACCTCTGATCATCTGCCTGCTGGTTTTTGGGGTTGTTTTACTCATCCTCTTTGCGGTTTGGGAGAAGTTTTGTGCGTCTAACGAGTTCATCCCGTTCTCGCTGCTGCTGGACCGCAACGTCGTTGGCTCGTCGATCCTTGGGGCGGTTCTCTTCATAAGCTACTACTGCTGGAGTAGCTTCTTCACTTCGTTCCTCCAAGTCGTATACGACCTGACCATAACCGAGGCCGGGTACATTGCTCAGATCTACGGCGTCGGTGGGAATGTCGCAGGCGTGGCAGTCGGATACCTGATCCATCGGACCGGCTTCTACAAGTCGCTTGTTTTGTACGGCGCCCTCCCGGTCTACACGCTCTTCATGGGGCTCTTGATCCACTTCCGGACTGCCGAAACCAGCTTTGGGTACATCATCATGTGTCTGGTTTTCGTGGCCTTTGCCTCCGGCGCCATCATGGCCATCTCTCCGCTCCCCGCCATGGCCGCTGCGTTCCACCAGCACGTTGCCGTGGTAGTCGCCATCGTCTCGATGTTCTCGTCTATCGGAGGGGCAGTAGGTCTGACCGCGGCGTCTGTCATTTGGGGAAATGTCTTCCCCGTGAAGCTGCTGGAATATCTGCCTGCCGAGAACCTGGCCGAGTTTGCAGACATTTTCGGAAATCTTGAAGTCCAGCTGAGTTATCCTCTGGGATCGCCAGCGCGGATCGCCATTCAGCGTGCGTACTCGGACGGACAACAGGTCATGATGATCGTGGGCACAGCAGTCTGGTTCGGCGCTTTCGTTTCTGTTGCTCTGTGGCGCAATACGGACTTGAGAACTGTGAAGCAAGTTAGGGGATATGTTCTTTGAATGTCGTCTTCTGGAACGTTATCAAAGTAGTACTCGTCCAGCTTACTACCGAATGGAAATTATTTGTACTTCACACGCATCGATAAACCCTTCTTGCAGGTCTAACGAATGGCGCTGGACCATGGGCTGTTCATTTCAGCGAGATACTTCTTCCTTTCTTCGGCCGCCCTCGAACCCGCCAATGGGCAAAGTTGATCGTTTGCGGGAAACAAGAAATCTTGGATTGACGTCCTTATCTGCGTTTAAAAGTTGGGTCGGTGAGATCTCAGTCGGGGAGGGTTGGCCATAGATACTAAAGTTTACAAACGTAAGCCATAACCATCTAAGATATAAATAAAGCGTTTTAACTAATATTATTTAAAAAGCTCATGTCGTAAGGCCTTATAGCCCACAGTTACCAACTGGTAATTGTGATTCCACTTTTACTGTGCGACAGCTAACCTATAGGTCAAGCCCTTAAGGCTAGAGGGATATATTAAGAATGATATATTTAAGAAGTAGAGTTTATATTAATTAAACCTCAGGTAGCTAGTCCTATCTCTATAGGCCTTACCCTACTCAAACCGTTTAAAACAGAGCCTCATGCGGCGTGTGTCCACATTTGATTACACACAATACACACCAGATTTTACCCCCTAACTACGTGCTACAATTGAAGTACGGATACAATCCACCCATCCACCTGACTTGCAACTTCATCCCCAGACATAAACCTGCCTACCCATCATGGTGCGAAAAGCACACCCAACCGTCAACGCCCGCACGCTAGAGGAGCTTCCTACCCACTTCAGCCATTACAGTATAGATCCTTACAGGTACACCTGCCTGGGCATAATTAGTACTAGCATCCATAAGTGGGGCTTCGTCATCTACTGCTGTATATACGACGACGATAAGCTCTAGGACCGCTACCTTACGCAGCTTAAGAGCCTCTCCTATAATAACCTCATTAAGGACTAATATACTAAGCTACTTAAGCCTTACCTTAACTGGATTATTATTAAGGATTACGCTACCTTTAAAAATACCTCTTAGGTTTAAGTAAGAAAGTATTTTAATTAGTAGCTATTAAGGTAGAATATCACCTAGTTTCTAACTAAGGCTAACCCTATTATATCTCCCAGGGGACTACCCCACTTCTAATACTATCTATATATCAACAAGCAGTACCTCAACACCATCATCCAGTTCCAGAAGGCAAATAATAGCATAGAGTACATATCGCAGCTGCCGCCCATGGTTTTCATCGTTATTGATTAGACCTGGACGCCAGATAGCCCTGTCGACAACTTTGACAGCTTAATAGCTTTGAAGGAAACAGAGGGGGGTGATAAAAAGCAGGGTAGCAACAAGCAGGATAATAGAGAAGAGGATAAGGAGAGTAAGAGTGAGGAAGAAGAATATGAGGAAGAGGAGGATCATAACCATAGCCACCCTCTTATTAATAGTAGCGACCGTAGGTATATTGGGTGGGCATACTGCAGCACTTAGACCATAGTAGGGCTTTATGAAACTCTTCATAAAGTCTACTTAGATAATAAGGCAACCTTTCCTCACCCACCTGCTATTCATCCTAGTGATTAGATACCCAGTTAAAATAGGTATCAGATAGTTCTTCAGCACTGCAGGTTAACTAGTAGTCAAAAGTGATATCGAAAGTCAATCAATATTGTTATACTCATCAATCAGCGCCGCAGCGATCAACTAATAGCCTTACTACTAACTCTCTTCCACTAGCCTTTCGGCTGGACCCCGACCCTTACTGCAAGATAGCAGACAACTAATAATTAAACCATCCAACTAACTAATACTAGGCAGCTGGATCGACCAACTAACCCACCTCGGGGCCAAAGTTAGGCTGGTTAGTTCAAACACAGCGCTAGTCTATACTATAATGCCTACTACGGCTGACGTGGCGGCGCCTTAATATCTCCCAGTCGCGCTTTTAGGTTTGCTATAATGAGGTTAATAGAGGCCATATTTGGTGGTGCTTGGCTGGAGAGAGCAAGGGGAGTAAGCTCATCTTATATCTCGTTTAGCGTGTCTTCAGCTTATTCAAGGACTAATATAGCCGCGTGTTTATACTAAGTGTTATTGAATGTCTTGAGAAAGGCTTCTAGAGTCGTAAACTCAATAATTAACGTTACTAAAAAGTAAGCTATAGTAAAAAGGTTCTCCTGGTTATTGTGGACTGTGGGTAATACATAGGGTGGTTGAGGTAGATGAATACTATACATACGATTGCCTATAGGTTGGCGAATTAGTATTGGGGCTTGCGACGGCATATGCATTCTGGATAGCGGCGAGAACTTACTATAGAGATGTTTTTTAAGTAGTTCCCCTGCCGACTTACGTTACCTTTCAACGTATCTTGCCGTAGCCTTTTTTTTATCTCAGTGTTACTCGCCGGGCTAGCGAACGAGAAAATCATACCTTTTATATTGTTCAGTTGCTTCTCACAAAGAAGCAGGGGCGCCTGGGTTCCCAAGGAGTCAAACTGCTTAAAAAGTCGTCTTCTGGTGTCTAGAGATATTGGCTTTTGCCTAGCTTCGGGAAGGTGCCTTCGGGGAACTTTATTTGGTAGTATCTTTGGACGGAGCTGGGATCTATTCGAGAAAATAGATCGTCTTCTGTTTGGTAGGATGCTATTGGTAGGAAATTGCAAAAGCTGAGGCGTGTATTGTATCTCTCTCTCGTCTGTTAGCCGTAATATCGACTAATGGCATAATGCTTACATCTGGGTTGCGCTCCGTGTCTGTATAATCCCCTAGATTCGTAGCCTTTGGGTCGCGTTTGGTGACGAGGATGTCAAGATTATCGCAGCCAGAAGCCAATCTGATCGAGTGGGTAGCTATGTTAAAACATGGCCTACAAATTGAGAGAAGAGAAGCCTATGCGTATCGTGTCCACGGACTGCGCTAGCCACAACGAAATAAAATAATGAGAAGAAGCTAAACCAGATACCACACGCGCCGTACCGTATGCTGGCAGTTGTCTCCTTTCTTCGTTTTTGTGTCTCTCTTTGATACCTGCAACGTCAATCTGCTTCAGATCAAGGGGGCCAAACGAAGGTGAACCACCTTCAATCTCTGAACTGGGCCAGAAAACGTAGACTGGCAAGGAAAGAGACATACTCACACGCGTATCTTGACTTCGCCATTCTCTGTCTTGGGGAGAACGCTGACCAATGACAATGTAACCCCAATCACGGTACCAGTAGGCCGGCGTCTACAGAGTCCGTACGTGATCTGTCAACTCAACCCACTTTCAAGGCTTAGAGACAACCCAGAATCGTTCCGAAGCCCGAGGTGAGGAGGATGACTAGTCCGAAAGCGGGAAAAAAGTCATCACGACGAGAGCGTTGGGGCTGGTTTGGACGTCAGTGTAGCGCGACATGATTATGCTGGCAAGGGACTCTGAGAGTGGGGAAAAGGAAGCAAAATCAGATTTATTAAGGTAATACGATGAGTCTCGGTGCGATGACGAGAAGATAGTTGCTGAAGCTGGATGAGGTGTGTTGAGTAAAAGTAGAAGCAAGAGGGCATAGTGATTCCTTTATATAGCCTCCTACGCACACCGTACACGGAAGGAAGATTAGTTCTTGGAACGATCATGACTTACAAGCCACCTTTTACTCCAATAATCCCTTTGCTGGTGTTATGGACTAAGCTGAATTCCGTTGCTATTGATGTTTCCCATCTCCGCTACACGGCCGAGGGCCACGAGCTTCAGTTTGGCACAAACCACCTCTCGCACCTTTTCTTCTTCAAGCTGCTGGGACCGGCACTGCTCGCGTCCGCATCTGCCGCACGGCCGTCCCGCGTCGTGATTCTCTCGTCCTCGGCCCATAACGTCCACGTCCTCAACGACTCCGCCAACTAGAGCTTTCAGCGCGGCGGTTACAACGCCACGGTGGCCGACGGACAGTCAAAGACGGCCAACATTTACATAACCAACGAAATTGAGCGTCGCTACGGCACGCGCCACCTCCACGCCACGAGCGTCCATCCCGGCCTCATCTCGACGGGGCTGATTCGGCACATGCCCCCTGATGCCTTCAAGGGGATGGAGCACTTGTATCCCACGATGAAGAATGTCGACCAGGGGGCCGCAACCTCGGTGTGGGCGGCAGTCGGCAAGGAGTGGGAACACGCCGGCGGCAAGTACCTGGTGAACTGCGCCGTGGCCGAGCCGTCCGTCGAGGGAGATGACAAGGTTACGACGACTGGCTATGCCCCGTTTGCCTATGACATTGAGGAGGCGAAGAGGCTGTGGGCTGACTCGCTCAAGATTGTCGGGTTGCCGGACGAGGAGAAGGCAGTTGAGGGGACGGTGAATCTTTTGTAATGAAAATGGCCTACGTTTCGTTGAAGCTGATTTAGGAGAGGTGTTTGGACTTTTTTGGGAAGTTAATCAACCTTGAGTAGCTGCTTGCTTGCGGTTACACTTGTTTCACGAACTTGAATATTCTGCACTACGACCCGTAGGCTCTGCTTTCGAATTCATCTTGATACAATTTGACCCCATGGATTGCACGTAACCTGTTTAGCCCATCTCTTAGGTGAATGATTCCTAACTCTGACATTGAGACATTCAGTCCCCGGAAGCCTGCGTTGTCCCAGTGTCTCCGCTTTGGTGGATTAGGATGGGTTCATAGTTGATTTAAGCGTAATTCAGGACTCCAGTCATTCATCCGATCCGAATACCCTACCCTACTCTGGGGTTGCCAGGTTAGCTCAGCTGGATTTGCTGCCAGTTATTCTTTGTCCGTCAAAGCAGTATAGTCAACACATGTGGACTTGACATTATGGTCATGAACTCCGAGTCTCCCGTCTGAAAAATGACGCATCTAAGTACATCATCAAGTAGTCTTGGGGGCAGTGCAAGGCAATTGGAATGAGCCGCGCTGTCACTTCCGGGCTAGGACACACCGGGATTTTCGTAAATGAAGCCTTGGATCCCAAGGTAAACGCCTTGCGGCAGACCTTCCGAAGAGTCAGTGGCGTGGCGGATCGTAACGGCCACATGGCCAGACTTGGAGGCCACAGAGTTATCTACGTATTTTACATGTTCCTGGCGCCCGATAGTAGCCCAGGTACATTTCTACTCTTCCATGCCACAAGAGAGAGCGTTCCTGGGTAATAGTGCTGGTGATTCATGCGGTCATCCGTTCGGCGGCCTTGTACGGACTGACACGCGACAACGATGTCGACGAAGTAGTCTCGGTCCATGCCTTGTTTGTACACCCCAAGGCTACCGTCATCCATCGCGACAATGTGGTCCCTATGGAAACAATACATGGTATAAAATTCGGCATCCGATTATTGCCAGACAACGAAATGGCGGTTCTGTAAGTACAACTGCAAGTCAAGAATTAGCATAATGATTGAACATGGATAAGATCATGGCATATGGTGCTCTGGTGATAAGCCTCGCCGACTACACAGCCACGCAGTGACGCCCAGTCTACCCAATTGTGTCGCCTCTTTCTTTGTGGTGAAGCTGACGTGTGTTCAGACACAGTCTCGACGTTGAACCGAGTAAGATGACAGAAGAAGTACTGTCATCTTCAATCGTACCTAGTATGCCTGTAGTGAAGCAAGCCATTTGTACATGTCGGCATACTCTTGAAAAACAGTAGAACCCCAAAACAAAATCATGAAACAAATCCAGCCCAGCCAGGTCAGCAATACCATTCAATCAATCATTCAGTCATCAGATCAGGCCACCACAGCCCGTTCAGTTCACCGTAGTTGTTAGTCTCGGTCGACTCAGGCGTTCTCCATTGATTGGACATTGCGGACTATAAGAGTTGCTGTTGTAGCCTTTCTTAGGCTGGCCACCACTGCTCTTGCTGCCACTGGGAGGGTGTCTTCGGTCTGAAGATACGACGGAGGAAAGAACAGGGGGCCGCAGAGAAATGGCACTGCAAAGAAGAGCGTTGTGCCGTCTGCAACAGGAGCGACGGCCTGTCAGACGTGCGTAGGGTATCTGAGGCAACGGCGAACAGCAAACGAACTGATGACTAGGTAGGTAACCTGCCAAATCAGTGGAAGTATTTAGGATACGAGATCCTCCCACTTTGAACTTTGGAACTTGGAACGACACATCAACACCACATACGTGAAGAACTTATTCGGCATCCGCGGACGACTATCATCAATTCATTATGGTGGCATCCAACTGTACCTTCAACTTTTTTCCTCAACTCCCTCCCGAGTTGAAGAATATGATATGGCGCGCTGCACTACCTCACGTCGGCCGGGCCCTGTATCCCTATCGTGCCGGCTGCTGGAGACAGGTACGCGACGGCTACGACGACGACAACTATCGCTCCGAGTTTCGTCACAGCTTACTGCCCTCTCCTCAGATTGAGGTGCCGCCCTTGGCATCAACCTGCCGTGCCGCGCGAGCGGTAGCCCTCGCCTGGGCCAACGAATACGGTCTCCAGATGGGCGTTCCCAGACACAGCCGCCATGCCCTATACGGACGCCACTTTGATCCGCAACGAGACGCGTTGTATGTGTCGTATGGCAACTGGGGTCACTTCCTCAGCGAACCGGTCTGGAGGGTGTTTGAGCACCACTTGAATGGTGTGATGCCCGACAGCCGAGAAGAACCCATGTACATTGCAGTGCCGGAGACGCTTCTGCAACTTGAAGGAACCGAATTTGCTGCAAGGGCCGAGATGACGTCCTATCGCAAGTTCAAAGGGTTGTTGATTGTCGAGGATTTGCCGACGGTTCCGGGAGTTACAGGCGGCGGAGAAATGCAGCAATGGCAGCAGATCGAAGATGGCCCGGGAGGATCGCTCTTCTACAAGGGTGTAACTGGAGATTTCGGAAATGAGGATGGTGGTGTTAGCAGTGGAGAATTCCCGGATCGTGATGGGTTGGAAGTGGCCGCAAAGCGCGTGGGCGACGAAGTCGAAGCAAAAGGATATCACCGGTACGAAGTTAGACCTGTGTTTGCAGCTACTACACTGTCGTGATGGCTTCGTAGCTATGGCGGCCATCCCAGGTCACGTGCCAGTCCACGTCAGGCCTTCGAAGCTTACAGAAGATATATCTTAGACCGGTAGACAAAGCAGATAGCGTCAATAACAACAGACAAGCGTGTACCTTTCCATCTCCGTAAGCCCGACCGGCCTGGTTGTAGAAGACGTACGGAGTATTTTGGGAGTCTTACCGCAAGTCCGACAGTAGATGGTATGTGTGCTTCAACGTGGCACCTCTAGCCCATTTTTTTCTTTGAGGGGTCATGTTACTGAAAATTACAGGACAGAGATGCCAAGATGATTGAGCATCAAACCAAAAAAAACATAAAAACAACATACAACACCAGGTATTCGCTGGTCGTCACCGACCCAACTACTAATCCGGCCCTCACTGGCTTATCTATGGGAGAGCGGACGGGATCCCGAGTTTTCCAGTGGGTTTGGTCGTATGTGCCAAGTTGAAGATGGTAAGATGAATATGAGGTAGAGCATCGTTGCTGCTGAGGTTGGGTGCCGGATCAGGTCACTAAGCGAACCAAAGTGCCAGCCCAATAACAATTGCAGCCAGGGGTCTCCGTCGCCAAGCTCTTTTCGTGCCGAGAATGGGCCTCATCTCTTGGCCATCTCTTGACCTCGTGCTTGGCGGTGGCACAAAACCTCCGGACCGTCGAACAGAGGATAGAGGCGAAGAATAGAAGCCAACGCGACGACGTCACCAGCCGAGCAAGCTTTTCTGGTGGCGCATCAGCGAATGCTTGTCTCTGTCGATCCCCTGCTCCTTTCTCACACCTCCATCCTTGTCGATTGGTGTCAGATTGAGAGAGACGTACCTCTGGTACGTACCTCACGGAATCTCGTTTATACGCTNNCGTTTATACGCTCCCGAGAGGTACATAGTACATCCGTAGTCTCGTGCGCCATTTTTTGGTCCGGAAAAAAAAACAACACGATTAATTCGACAATTAAGAGTCTCATACGCTCTAGGCAGGCTGTGGGTTCG
>MASP02001065.1:0-10108 GCA_001693025.2 Colletotrichum lindemuthianum | reverse complement strand
CTTTAACGTAAGGTATCACTTTACTGGATGTAGGTCTCAACCCTACCTACCTCGCTACACTTATTAATATTATTATAGATAGAATAGCCTTAAAGTAATATAAAGTAATATATAAGCTAATTACAGATAATAATAGAAACCTAACTTATAGCTTCTAACTGAGTGGCAGCTAGGGAGGAGGGAAGTAATATTACAGACTATATCTAAATATCTAGCTAAAGCTATACCTAAGTATCTAAAACTAACTTCCTCGCTCGAGTAGGGCTCTAGTAGGCTCTATATAGTATTATATATATAGACTTTTCTATATACTTATAAAAGCTTCTCTTTTACTCTTTAGTTCTAAATAAACAGTATTTTACGCTACCTTCTAGTTAAATAAGCTTAGGTTCAGCTTTTTACAGTAAGTTACTTTAGTTATTTTATAACTAGTATATAAATACCCTTAAAACTACTTAAATCTTTTAGTTATACTATTCAATAATTCTATCAGTCTGTAAGTAGTAACTAATACTTAATAGGTATATAATACTTATTAATCTATAAAACTCCTTCTAGAACTAACTTACCTAGTTAAATTCTCTATTACTTATAATAGAGTATAGTATTCTATAAAATCTATAAAACTAACTAAGGAACTACTAGATATATATCTCTACCTCTACTATATCTATTTCCTCTAATATAGAGGCTTTACCTAGTTAATTAATAATAATCTAGAGGTGATAGCTACTCTATCCTTTCGTAAGGAGTAAGTTAGTAATAAAATCTATTAATAAATTAAAGTGTAACTAGTTAGATACTAGTAGGAGTTTTAGGAATTCCTTTTTAGCTTATCTCTAGATATAAATACTCCTAAATATATTATAGTTATATATAAATTAGTAGATATTCTATAACTATCTAAAGTAGTAAAATTATTAGCTTATAATCTCTAGTATACTATCATAATCTAAAATATCTATAGGGGAGAAGTTATATAACTTTTATACTAGTTTAATCCTAAGTTTATTAAGGAAACTATTACTCTCTTTACTACTTAATATTTAAAATCTCTCTCTGAAAGTAAGCTATCCTAATATATTAATATTATACTTAGTAATCTGAATCTTAATATAGAAGTGAGAAGGAAAGTTATACTCTCCCTACTAAACTACTATAAAGATCTATTAATATAAAGAGTCTCTCTTAATAGTATAATTCTATATCTCTTACAGGTCTAGCTTTCTTTTAAAAACCTAAGTATTAATAATACTTATATATCCTACCTAAGGTTCTATAAGAATAGTAATATCTAGAATAATCTATATTATTTATCCCTATTACTTCTTATTGTTCTATCTTTTAGGAGTATCTTATTTCCTCTAAGAGAAAGTATTAGAAGCTACTACTTAAGCGTCCAGCTAGTACTTAAGGTAAAAGTTATATTAGAATAACTTCTCTATCTACTAGCTTTACCTCTCTGTAAGTTATTACTTCTTTATAAAATACTTAAGATCCTTATAATTAGTAAGAACTTTAAACTTTCTGGTGCTTTATAGCTTTACCTTCTATACTTATAAATAGACTAGTATTATAAGAAACTTCTTATTATAGATTAAGTAATTAAACTCTGTAGAGGTTACATATTAAAAATAGAAAGCTATTAAATATCTTATTCTAACTTTATTATCTTAAGTTAATAAATCTCTTTAGAGTATACTCTAAATAGTTTATCTCCACTATTATTAGAATATTAGAATTAAATATCTATAGAATTAGCTTTATAGTGAAAAACTATTTTAGTATAAGAAAAACTTTCTATTACTCTAATCTCCAGTTAAAAGAAATAAACTTCTAACTAGATAGTTTACAAACTTTATAATAATACTATACTAAAATATAAAAACCTTATAGTAATTTATAAAATTAAAGAAACTATAGATATTCTTTAGTAAGCTAGAGGGAAGCTAGTTAGTAATAGTTTCTAATTTCTTAGAATTATAAGAGAGATTCTTTCTAGCTAATATAATAAACTTAATATACTTAATTATAATAATAAAGAACTTATATTTTTTAGAATCTAATTTAAGATCTATATTAGTAAAGTAGTTAAGTATCTAGTAGACTTTCTCCTTATACTCCTTTTATAAATTACTAATATAAATAAGGATATTATTAATATATACTATAATAAAACTATTTAGAAACTATCGTAGGTAGCTATTAATATACTATTAAAATATAGTGGAAATATTAGTAAACCTAAAGAAATATACTATCTATTTAAAGAGACTATAATATATCTAAAAAGCTATTTTCTTCTAATCTATTTTATTAATTCTAACGTGGTTAATAAGAAAGCTGTCACGATAAGCAAGCTGTCAGGAAACAACTACTTATTATATAAATATAATTAAGAAGTAATAACAGAGAGATTAAATTTAATTAAACTACTTAGAATCCTCTTTATTAGATATTTCTTTAATAAATTAATATATTTATATATTATAATTAGTGTTCCTATAGACGCTATATTACTATTAGCTTATCTTAGTCTTTAGCTAATAACTACTACTCTAACGTAATTCCTCCTTAATTTAAATTACTACCTCTTTCTGTAACTAAATATCTTCTGCCTTAGCTATAGTAAGACTCTCTCCTTATCTAAAATATATTTTCTTAACTTTCTTATATTAGCTAAATAGGTTATTTTCTTCCTAAAGGATCTAAACTTCAGATTTTAATAATATAATCCAATATATAAACTTTTATATCCCTTTTAATAAATACTTTATAATTTGAATAATTAAAATTAGTAAATTATTTTCATAATGGGAGATTTAACTCCTAATTAGTTTAGACTAAGAAGATATCTCTATTAAGTTATTTAGTATCTAAGAAGTCTATATAGAGGATATTATTAGAGGGGACTCTGGAGATATTAGAATATATAACTTTATATTAAATTTCGAAAGTATACTTTCTACACTTAGAGGGATAAGTTTAGCCTCTCTGAAACCTCCCTAAATATTTTTAACTATAAGGATTTATAAAAACATATCGTGAAATAAAGAGAAGAAATCTTCCTTTATAATATAGATATTACTTTAGTATATCCTATCTTTAATTTATTAACTATATACTTTCTTTAAGAGCCTAAAATACCTAATATCTAAAAGTTAAAGTAAATAAGAGCAATAAATTAGTATATAGAAAGTAATAATATTATTTTCCTTATAATATATCTTAAAGTTAGTAGAATAGTAACTTTTATATCTATTAATAATAAGGAGGTAATAACTGCCATTAATATATAGTTTTATATATTAGTTAAAATACTGTAATTAATCTAGATCTCTTTTATTTATTATCTATCTATTTTTAGATATTATAATAATCTAGTTATATAGAATATCTATTTCTAAATACTAAATAGAGAGGTAATATTAGCCTGTGATAATAATATATAATAGAATATTATAGCCTGATAAACTGATAGCCTCAATAACTATAATCTATTTATAATTACTAAGCTATACTATTCTTCTATTTAAATATTTTTCTATACTTATAATAACTATCCTGAATATAATCTAGTTTATTATAAAGTTAGTTTTATTAAAATTATAAATATTAAAGTTTATAATATTATGTTTCGTAATTATATTTACTATAAGGTGAAACTATATATTTATTATATTTAGATTTTTATATTAGATTCTCTTATAGTTATATTTATAAAAAAAAGTATATCTAAAGCTATAGTTATTACTTAATAAAGTTTAAAACCTAGTGTTTCCTAATTAGTAGTATATTATAGTCAGTAAGTAGTTAATTAGCTATATCCTTTATACTATTAATATAAGGAGGAAATAATTAGAAATCTAGATTGAGAATATACTTAACCAGCTTCTCCTCTTTAAGTATAGTTAATTTCCGTAAATTAGGTATAATATTATATTATAATAATATTCTTTTTAATTATATACTGAGAGTTATTTAAGGTATTAGATATATCTCTATAATAATGCTAATAGTAAGATTAGAGTCTTTATTGAGAGTTTAGATAGTAAGTGTTATTTAAGCTTCTCTATTTATTTACTATATTATATCTGGGGAAATAATATATATTAAAAGTAAGAAAGTGTAAGAAACTAGATTTTCTGACAGCTTACTTATCCTGACAGCTTGCTTATCAACCACGTTAATCTTATAGAATATAGTAGCAATATTAAGTTTAATATACTAACAAGCAGTAGTAACTCTCTAGAGAGTCTCTAATATAAGGGGAAGGAAGTAATAATCCTTCTTCATAATTATATTAACAATTCTATGATTGACATAGAAGTATATCCCTCTATCTAACTTTCTTTAAAGAGGATTAAGGTATTAGTAAAGAAACTACTTACTTTAATAAATTCCTTATTAAGTAGATTCTCTAGGGTCTTCTTAAATACTAGAAGCTCCTCCTATAATATATTATAGAGGGATACCTATAGGAAGTCTAGTTTCTATTTCTTATTATTAGGAATTAATAAAATATAGTAATTTATTTATAATTAGCTAGAGGATAGTTAGTATACCAAACTTAAATAGAAAAAATCTAGACATTCTTTTAAAATATTTATAAGAATATAATCTCTTAGATTTACCTCTATTTTTAAAGCTAATATTTTCTTAATATCTGCCAAACTAATAGATATAACCTAGTAGGAACTTAGTATCTTACTAGTATACTATATAGCATACTAGCAGATAAAGATAAATAAATTAGTATTAAGTAAGTAGACTAACTAAATCTCCTTAAGTTATACTAACTTATTCTAATACTCTAAATATACTATTATACTACCCTTCCTATAAATTATCTATTAAGCTCCAGTATTATAGATAATATAATTATCCTCTATCTATAGCTAATTAAGATATAAGAGTCACTATAGACTCTCTATAATATAAATATAGATCTTCTATATATAGCTACTAATTTCTAAAATTAGAATAACTACCCCCTAGATATTACTAAATAATAACTTAGTAGTATATCTTCTTATTTATCTCTTTAACTTATTAACTAGTAGGAGGTGAAGTTTCTTTATAAAGAAGATATTAATAATAATATAAATATTATAGTCTATATTAATAAGTATATTAATAAAGTAACCTCTATTAATTTTAGCCTAAATAGTAACTAACTACTAATTACTTACTTATTCTTTTTCTATTATTTTCCCTATTCTATTACTTCTATCTCTATTAGCTCTAGAGTTTAATTTTACTATAAAGTTACTTTTTTCCTAAATCCATATTATTATTAAGTGGGAAAATATTATCCCCCTCATTATCCCTAGTATAATCTAAAGTAGTTATAACTTTCGTAACTTTTATACTAACTTTCTTATTCTCTTATATTATATAGTTCCTATATATATAGTTCTTCTTACTATAAATAAAATATTAGTAAGTATCTTAGTGGTCCTTAGAATACTCCTTAAGGCTAGAGGAGGAACTACTAAAATTCTAATATTATTATTACTTCTTAACTACTTCTATTATTATAATATTACTCTCTATATTATAAGTAGTAGGTCTCTAGTGGGGTAGCTAATAGTAGATTAATATCCTTTTTATATACTTAAGTTTCTAAGTTATATTCTAAACTTTAGATAACTAAAGTTTATACTCTATAGGAAAGTTTACTATAATAAGTAACTTTTTAAAGTAGGAAAGTAAGGTAG
Organism: Colletotrichum lindemuthianum; assembly: GCA_001693025.2. NCBI lineage: Eukaryota > Fungi > Ascomycota > Sordariomycetes > Glomerellales > Glomerellaceae > Colletotrichum > Colletotrichum lindemuthianum. The sequence continues at coordinate 4,388 of MASP02001065.1, read as the reverse complement.
CTTCTAGTAGAGAGATCTAGACTATATCTAACTATATATACCCTGTAGTATTAGCTAGAGTTTTTTTAAATTAGAATATAAAGGTAATTAGATATTTATTCTCCTTCTATCTGAAGCTTTATAGTTAGGTAATAATATAAGGCTAACTATTAGGATCTAGGTAAGTTCTATCTAGATAATTTATAAAATTATTTAGATTATAGAAATTCTCTACTTTTTCCGCTATATAGAAAGTTTTAACTATCTACTGAGAATTAGACTCTAAGTAGAAGTAAATTAGATATTAATATTTCTAATTATTATTAAAGAAGAAGTAATTAATCTTAAATTTAGCTTTTATCTATTAGGTTTACACTTAATATTCCTTCTGCTTACCCAAAAACTTTAGAGGTAGAAGAAAAAGCTTCCTCTAGTAATTAGCTATTAGTAGAGATATAATAATATTATTAACCCTAAAGGCTATTATCGTAATAGATATTACTCTAGAGGTTACTAGAGTATTCTAGTGTAGGCTAGAGGTATTTATTATAGTAGCTACCTGGAAGTTACAACCTACCATAGTATCTTATCTCGCTAATTTATATAAAAGCTTATTAATCCTCTAGTAGAGAAAACTTAAAGTATATTATAACTACTACTAAAGTAGTTTACTTATAGAGTTACTACCTATAGGGGTATCCTAGGGGGCTTCAGTACTCTCTATTATTCTTTATATTAGTTAGTTAGTTATCTATTATATAGTATTATATTCTAGAAGCTATACTCAACTAAATTATATACTTAACTAGTAGGAAGCTATATTCTACCCAGTATTATCTATATAGTAAATAAACCTAAGTTCTAAATATATAAAAAACTAAGCCTAAGTTTATTTAACCAGAAAGTGGTGTAAAATACTATTTATTTAGAATTGAGAAGTAAAAAAGAAGCTTTTATAAGTATATAGAAAAGTCTATATTTATAATACTATATATAGCCTACTGAAGCTCCACTCAGGCGAGGGTATTAGCTTTAAATACCTAGGTATAATCCTAGCCAGACATCCAGATATAGCTTATAATATAGAAGAAGTAATTGCGAAAATCTATACCTAAAGTTTATATAAGGTAAAAGATCGTGAGATTTATTACTTAGATACTTTAGACTCTTCCTACTTTAGGATCTCACTAGGAGCTTCTAACTATATACTAACTGTCGGGTTAACTGGGCACCAATATAGCAAAAGCTATAATAGTGAGTAACACACTAAATACCCCACTTTTTAGACTAATTAGAGAAGAGAGATTATCCTACAGACTAATCCTAATAGTATATAGCATATATACGTACGCTATAACGTAGACTTAAATATAACGAAATAGAAGCACCGGTTATAACCCAGTTATAAATAATTAATTAATTACTATATTTACTAGTTATAAACTAATACTGATCAGTAGTTTAACTACTACTAATATCTATTACTACTACTTAACTACAGATCAGTAAGAAATACCTAAAGAGACAAAATTATAATACCTCCTAAAAGATCCTATAGGCAGCTTCTAAGCAGAAACAGGTAACTTAAAGCTATTATAACTATATATTACTCTGAGAATATTAATAATAAGCTTACAATAGAAACAGAAGCAAAAACAAACTTACGATAACCTATTTACTTAATATTATATTATATCTAATATATAATAAAAGATAACTGAAATTGATACTCAATTAAGATAGTAAGTACTAAAACGAAGTAATAAAATTAATAAAACTAGAAGGAAGAAATCTATAATAAAACTGCTATTCCTTACTACTACTCTCTAATATTTTATATATATTTAACTATCGAGAGATAAGAGAGTATCTTAATAATAATAAATATAATATATTAGTAACTAAAACATAATATACTATAAATCCCCCCTTTTTTGTTTCTAATATTATATAGAAGAAGCAAAATACTTTAGTTAATATATCTGTATCTATAATGCAGCTTACCTAGCAGTCAGAACTTAACTATAATAAGTGTAATAATAAAGAAAGAGGCTCTTATTTTATATAGTAAGGAGACTATAGGAATAATTATAAACGTATAATTAATAATATAAACTAATATATTAATATTCCAGATTTAAAACTAGATAATAATATTAGCTTGTGATTTGTTTTCTAATATATTCTATATATAATTGTAGTAAAGAAGTATTCTAATTGGGATTCCCCAGGAATAATAAATTGTTAAGATATCGTAACTAATACTGAGATAGAAAGTATTAAGAAACTCTTATCTCTTATTCCTACTTACAGGTGTCTGGTAAGTATTTAATAAAGTGTTAATAATAATAAGGTAATTATAAGTTAAACTGATAAATACTGTAACTAATATAAGGAGAGGAAATACTAATACTAATAATATTACTATCTACTTAAAGAATTCCTGTTAGGAGAGTCTTTCTAATAAACTATATTCTAAAAAAGAATAAAGAGGAGAGATATTTATACTAATAGTAGAACTAGAGAATAAAGAGAGGAGGAAATAATAAGAGATAGTATAAGAGGAGGATTATTTAAACTAATAGTAAAATAATATATCTAACTAGCTAACTACTAAAGCTTATTTTTAAAACCTCCCTCTGTAGTAATAAAAGGCTAAGAAATAGTATACTAGATAATATAAATTAGTATAACTAATAATATCCTTATACTATCGCCTATTATCTCTATCCATTATAGATAGTATACTTATATAATAAAAAGCTTAACTAAGTTAATAATAATCTTAATAATATTACTATCTAATAATAATTAGCTTTTACTTCCTAAGTAAGTTTCTATAAGGATACTACTGAAGTATACTAATGTACTACTAATATTACTAGTAAGGAATAGAGTCTACTAAATTAATAAAAATTAAGAATAGGAAAATATTTATAAGGTTTTCACTAAAAGGAGATATTTACTTAATAGTTATAATTTATCTAATAAGTATACATACCTCTGAAACTATAGTTCTTAGAGAAACGTCCGTAATTAAGATATAGTAAAGCTGTACTAACTATAGATATTCTTCTAGCTTAATATCTTAAGTATATCTTCCTCTCTAGACTCTATTGACAGTTTTCGCAAGGATATAATCTATAATAATATCCCTATAACTGAAATTAATAAGTATAAGAAAGTATTCTGACGTATAGAAGTTAAAATACTAGTGGGGATATACTAAAAAATTATACTTTAATAATAGAGTGAGAATATTAAGCTTTAGATAAATACTAGTGGCAGTATCCTTAATAATACTTTTATCTATTGCTATAATCACCTATAGAAGAAGTAAAATGTTTATTTTAATAAAGTATAGGAAACTTACTATATTAACTTTAAGGAATAGACTCTAGAATATTTTAATAATATAGAAAAGGTATTAATGTAAGTTCTTAAGAATTACCTTATAGGGAGAAGTATATACTTCTCTACAGATAAAAGTATATTAAAGGAAGAGTTAGTTAAGATCTTTAAGAAGGAGATATTAATAAGATAGATAGTAGAGAATATTAAAACTAACTAATAAAGATACCTTACTTTCAGATGAGAGATTATAAAAAACTTCAGCTTTATTAATAACCTCCTAGAGGTAGAAGGATTTATTCCTATTAATTCATAACTATCTATATTAAGAAGCTTAATAATAAAGTTCCTCTCTCTATAATTAATACTATCAAGATTAATAATAAGGATAATACTAACGTCAAACTTATAACTAATAAAGCTAGATACTTAAATAGATATCAACTTACTAAGGACCGAGAGGATAATAAGTAATAAGAAAGAGAAATATCTAAAACTAACTAGATCCCTAGGACTTTATATCTACTTTAGAGGAGAATATTAGTTAATACTGAAATACTATATCCTATTTAACTAACCTTATAAGAAAGTTAAGTTATTATTCAGTAAAGTATAAAGAATAAATAATAAATATACTAGAGAGAAGTATAATGTTTTTGAGAATAAGATATAGATATATATTACTAAATATATTAGCTATAATATTAGCTGGAATATAGCAGGAGGAATATTTAATAATATACTAACAGGATAAGTATACTTATACTATAAGATATTAATTTTACTAATCTAAGATAATTTCTTAATTACTTAAATAACTATAATAGTTAGAGATAAGTTTGAGATACTTATAGTCCACTTTAACTACTATAGAGAATAGAAGAATATAAGCTTCGAAATTTTTACTGAAGACTATAAGTATACTAATATAGTTAAGATATTCAGAATAATAATAATTTTTGCGAGGTAGGTAGGGTTGAGACCTACATCCAGTAGAGTGATACCTTACGTTAAAGGTATATATACTAGATATTCTCAAGGGAAGAGAAAATAGTATA
>MASP02001063.1:0-10287 GCA_001693025.2 Colletotrichum lindemuthianum | reverse complement strand
TAGGGTACTTGGGAATTCTTTTGTAGGGTACTTGGGATCTCTTTTATAGGGTACTTGAGATTTCTTTTATAGAATACTTGAGATATCTTGTAGGGTACTTGGGAATTCTTTTGTAGGGTACTTGGGATCTCTTTTGTAGGGTACTTGAGATTTCTTTTGTAGGGTACTTGGGATCTCTTTTGTAGGGTACTTGGGATCTCTTTTGTAGGGTACTTGAGATGTCTTGTAGGGTACTTGGGAATTTTTTTGTAGGGTATTTGGGATCTCTTTTGTAGAGTATTTAGGATCTCTTTTATAGGGTATTTGAGATTTCTTTTGTAGGGTACTTGGGATCTCTTTTGTAGGGTACTTAGAATCTCTTTTATAGGGTATTTGGGATCTCTTTTGTAGGGTACTTGAGATATCTTGTAGGGTACTTGGGAATTCTTTTGTAGGGTACTTGGGATCTCTTTTGTAGGGTACTTGAGATTTCTTTTGTAGGGTACTTGGGATCTCTTTTGTAGGGTACTTAGGATCTCTTTTATAAGATACTTAAGATATCTTGTAGGGTATTTGGGATCTCTTTTATAGGGTACTTAGGATCTCTTTTATAAGGTACTTAGGATCTTTTTTATAGGGTACTTACTGATTCTTAAGATTTCTCTCAGTGTACTTATTAAATCCCAGAGATCTTTTATAGGGTACTAGCTATACTAGTAGGCTCCACCCTTAGAGATCTGGTTTATTAACCAGCTGAATTATAGGGTACTTACTACCTTAAAGACTGTAAATATTCCTACTCTAGAAAGTTAGTTTCTTTTGTAGGGTACTTAAATATCTTAAAAAAGGAAAATTCGTCAAACTAGTAGATAATCTATCTGGACGCTAGTTAGCCGTCTCCCTTACGCACTTCTAGCTTATAAGCCTCCAGGTTTATAAGGAAATTGAAGCAAAGAAAGGCTTACCCTCAGCAGATTATAATAATAAGATTACTCTACTACTTATAGAACCTTTTCGCATATCTAAATTATCTGTAAAGAATTTAACTCCACTTATACTGAAATTACAATTCGCGAAATACCGCTACCTGCTTCGAGGGCAGCGGAGTAATTACCTACTAAGATACTAAGCTAAAGCCTATTTATATCTATCTATATATATGGGAGGTATTATTACGTTCTGATATAGATTCTAACTTAGAGGCGTTTAGCTATTATCTAGTAGATAGTAGTGTTGCGGCACTGCCTGGTCAGACAGCCACAAAAACTAATTATCTAAATAAGCAGTTCCTCTTATACTAAGCTTAATTACTATTACGATAAGGTTATCAGTAAGGTAAAACTAATCTGTCTCACGATAGTTTAAACCTAGCTTACGTTCCCTATTTAATTATATTATACTGCTATATATAGTGTATACCTACTAAGCGTAGTTACCCTCCCTGCTGGATAGATACTAAACTTAGTAAATAATATCTCTATTATAGTATAATACTACTAAGCTTACTATCGGCATTTCCTCCTATAGCTTATATGTATACCTTCTACTTACTTTAAGCTGCAGGCTCTCTATAAGTGGACTCAGTTTCCTGAGAGTTTAGTATATCCTTTAAGTAGCCTCTAAGAGTACTACCTATATTTTTCTACGCTCTATAGGAATCTCCACTGGATTGCTCTAGTGATACTTCCCTCGGGATTAGTATAAAGTCTCGCAGCCCTATAGCCTCCTCTAAACTAAGTTATGTTACTATATAATATCTATAGGTTATCTACTATATCGACTAGCTAGTAACTTCCCGGAGGGAGAGACTAACTATTCCCACTAATAGTAAATTTTTAGAGACTAATATCTAGTGGGTGAATAATCTAATACTTACTAAATTCTACTTTAGTATAATAGGAAAAGCTAATATTGAAAGATTAAAAAGTGATATTACTATAAATACTTAGCTACTATAAGCTAGTTATCCCTATAGTAACTTTTCTGGTACTTCTAGCTTTAAATTTCGAGGGACTAAAAGATTGATAGGCTACATTTTTATAGTTTATATTCATACTGAAAATTAAAATTAAGGGGATTTTTACTTTTTTATTTTACTAGAGATTTCTATTCTCTATAAGCTTCCCTTAGGATACCTATATTATAGTTTAACAGATATGCTACTTTAGCTAAACTTCCCACTTGATAATATCTTTAACCTGGGTCGGCCTGCGAAGAACCTTAAAACTAGAAGTTAGATATAAATTCAGTCCTACTTTATTAAATAAGTAAAAAAATAATAAGAGTAGTAGTATTTCACTGGCGCTAAAGCTTCCACCTATTCTATATTTCTTATATTTTTTTATAATATTAAATTAGAGTTAAGCTTAACTATTTACTGCCCCCCGTAGCTACCTGGGCGGATAGGGGGGTACTAACTTCTCTCGAGGCCCTCCTAACCTTTATGCTGCAGGCATTCCAGTTGGGGGTAGGCTTTCGCTCGGGATTAGTATATACCTTAAGTTCTACTGTCTCTAGTAGGGCTAACACCTTACTATATATTATAATAGCCTCTAAAAGCTGGAGGCTTACTATAGGATTACTGTAGGTATATCTCTATGTCCTATAGGCTTCTCTATATTAGGTTGTCTCGCCTGTAGCTACTTATAATATATAGCTACTAGATTAATATGCTGGAGGCTTGAGTCTCTAGCGTATTGTGGATCTTATTAAACTGTTTAGAGTCTTCTTTCCCTACTAATTCTGCTAAGCCTATTTTTTTAGCTATAATTTCGCTAGATAGTAGATAGGAATAGTGGGAATCTTATTAATCTATTTATGTATATTACTAATTAGATAATAAGGTATTTAGCTACCTTAAAAGCTTATATATAGATGCTAGTTTTTCAGCCTGCTGTAGACTATATCTTAAGCCTGGATGTATACTATAGTATCCTCTAGACTTACTGCTATTTAGTTATTAAACTATATCCCTATTCTCCCTGGGGGGGGGATATAGAGCTTAGCTGTGTGGTTATTCTGTACTAGCTATGTTGTTACTATCCCCCGGGCTGCTAATCTGGATGCTATACTAGCTGTTTCTAGCTGGCTGCAGTAGTAGAAAGCTCTAGGAAGTTTCTATAATTTAATAGTATTGTAGGGCGTGAGGCTCCACTAGTGGTTACTTTTTCAGTGCTATTTTGATAATTCTCTTAGTTGAGTTATAGTTACTTTTACTATTTATTTATATTTAGTTAAATTACTTCACTTTAATATTTAGAATATTAAGTAGAAATTATATTATGTTTATACTACTTTCTAGTTATTATAATATTATATTTTAATTAGATAGTTAGATTCTCCTTATCTATATTAGTTCTAAGTTGGTTATTAACTGTATGCTGGATGGCTGAAGTCTGCTAAAGGCGTTAGGATCTAGATACTAAAAGCTTCTAGCTGGTTATCTAGCTAGTAGTAATTTGCTTCTAGGCTGTCTGCTTAAAATCTAATATATCTAACTTTTAGAGCTAATCTTTATCCTGAAGTTATAAATCTGTTTTACTGACTTTCCTTATCTATATTATTTTATTAACTAGAGGTTATTTATTTTAGAGACCTACTGTAGTTATAAGTATAATCTAGCGTGAGAATTATTCCTTCCTGCGGATTTTTAAGGGATATTGAGAGTATACTGGACTTAATAGAAGTACTAAGTTTTTCTGGCTATTAAACTCTAGCTCCAGATAAACTAATTTCAGGGTGATAGACTGTTAAGAAGAAAAGAGAATTCTGCTTAGGGCTCTTACTGTTATCTCTATATTCAGTTATATTACTATGTAAAATCTATATCTAGGTGCTGGAATATCAACTAGCTTCCCTTTCACTATATAGAGTATAAATATCCTTTTAAAATGGAACTTTTTTATAGTTTAGAATTAACTAACTTATATCTAACTGCTATTTATATAGAATTTTTCCCTATTTTAGTCTTTTAAGTTCTTATTAAAGTATTTACTATTATTACTAAGATCTACACTAGAGGCTGTTCTATCTAGGCTTACACTTTAGGTTTCGTTACTGACTTCTATATCTACCTACTCTTCAGTATATTGTTTCTATACTGAGGGTGAGGTATAAGTAAGATACTTAAGTACTATCTATTTTCAGAGCTAGTATATTTAGTAGGTAAGTTATTATATAGTCTTTAGCAGATTCTAATTTCTATAGTTACTATTTTGCTGTTAAGATATATTAATATTTTTTATAGTATCTGATAAATATCTACTCTAATATTTTAATTTTATATTTAGTTTATTCTATATTATTAGTTTTACTTACTAAAAATAGCTTATTAATATTAATATATTTAAATATCTATATTTAGCTAAATAATAAGAGCTTCTTATATATTTAAAGTTTGAGAATAGATAAAAATAATATAGTATTTCTAAGTTCCTAATTATTCACTTTACCTTATAAAACTAAATTTAATACTACTATCCTGAGGGAAACTTTAGTGGAAACTAGCTACTAGAAAGTTTAATTAGGTTTTCGCCTCTATATGTATATTTAATAATTGATTTGTATGTTAGAATTACTGTAAGTTTCTATTAGAGTTTCTTCTAGCTTCATTCTATATATATATAGTTTACTTTCTTTTAGGTCTAACTTTATATATTCTTACTTAAATTTATCTGAGAATATTAAGATTAGTTAATAATATGCTGAAGTTCTTACCTATATTTATTTTTATTATATATAGGGGTTTGATATTTAAATACTTATATATAAAGTTGACTCTTTAGTCTGTATTTTAAGATAGGTTGCTGATAATTATTATATTAGTATCTTTATGGAGTGTATACTTCAGTTTACTGAAAGGTATTATATAATAGGCTATAATACTCTCTGGAGGGAGCTACGTTCCTGAAGTTTTTGTTCCTAATAGTAAGCTGATACTAGCCTAAGTTAGTAGAATACTCTAGCTGTGAGAGCTGGATGATCTGCCGGGCGTAAGTCTGGTTATAAGTGCTTCCCTTTTAATAATTTTATATGCTGTTTAACCCTCTTTTTAAAGTGCTTTTTATCTTTCGATCACTCTACTTATACGCTATTGGTTTCTAGCTAATATTTAGCTTTAGAAGAAATATACTTCCTATTTTAAATAATATTCCTAAATTACTTAACTTATTAAAGAAGCTTTATATAAGTTTGGTGTCTAACTATATAAGGTTCTCACTCTCTATAGTGTCCTGTTTTAGGGAACTTGGAAGGTACTGTATTTAAAGTATCCTCTATAAATTATAATTTAGGCTCTGGGGGCTAGATTTTAAATTTAAGCTGTTACTATTTTACTTACTGTTATTAGGATAATTCTTATTAGTTTTTTTTTTTCTGCTTATTAATATATTTAAGTTTAGTAAGTATTCCTATCTGATTTGAGGTTAACCTTATTAAAATTGGGGGGGTTTATAGTAGGAGTGTTCTGTAGGTTCTAGTATGAGGTAGTATATTACTATATAAAGGAGGTTCCGTGAGGGTTCGCTACTATCTTTGAAAACTTACGTTAGCTATAGAAGCCCTAACGCTAAGTAGTGCTTAAAGGTTGAAATAACGCTTGAATAAGTATACCTACTAGAATACTAGTGGGCATAATATATGTTTAAAGATTTAATAATTCACTAAATTCTACAATTTATATTACTTATTATATTTTACTGTGTTTTTTATTAATACTAGAATTAAGAGATTTGTTATTAAAAGTTTTAACTATTTACTTATACTACTCAGAAGAGATATCGTTAAAATAGAGTTAGGTTTTCCTCTAGTAGGCGCTCCATAAGTGGGACTGGGGGGAGGTAGACCTCCTACTTACTAAAGTAATAGTTTAGTATATTTATAAAGAGTTATAGAGTGTAAATTTAGTAATAATCCCTCCGTTAGTTTACTAATAGAGATTTTATTATAATTTTTACTTCTTCTAAATAACTGAGTTTAGATAATTTTCTAGCTCTGAGTGGTAGTTACCTACCTCTCTAGGCTAGTCTGGAAACTTCACTAAGTTATTTAATTAGTAGTAGTGATAGGTAGTATATATAAAAAGTAGGAATATAATTAATATAAGCTGATAATTTACATTTACTAGGGATTCCTCGTTAAAGAGTAATAATTATAATACTTTATCTTTAGTATAATAGAGTTTAATAAGATTATTTAGGCTTTCCAGCTAAGGGAGTACTTACTAGCTCTATCAGTGTAATATATATATAGCTTAGAATATCTAAAAGTATTATAATATTTAAATACTAGCCTGCTGTTAGGTGGACCCCCCTCTATATCAGCCTGCTGGGTTTTCTCGGGGAGTTAGGTTTTCACTTGGGATTAGTATATACTTTAAGCTTTTTTAAGCCTACTTCTTTGCATGCGTTACGACAGTCTGGTGTTATTCAGGCTTACTACAGAATCGGCCGCCGCCTGGAGGCAGTTAGGTGTTTTCTATATTAAGTAGTATTACCTGTAACAGGCATCTTAAGAAGTATCCCTCTGCCTAACAGTTAGGAACTTCCTCTATAGAGTTAGAGTTACTGGATTAATAGTTATTTTTAATGAAGCTTACTATTATAAACTTATAAAAGTTAACCTATTATTACTTGAAATTTCTATTAGCTTAAACTGATAGTCCCTCTAAGAAGTTAGTATACTGCTAAAATAATATAGACTATTTAGTAGATTAAGATCTTATTTATTATTATAATTAAATAGATAAACTACTCTACTAACTAAGAATAGTTATATATTACTACCTATAAAATTAAGAAAAAGCTCTTAATCTGTTAATTTTTATTATATCTGGATTTAGTAAGTTTCTCTATATTAAGTTAAATTAAACTGTAAGCTCCCTTTTTAGGTAATATGCTAGTTAGTTTCTACTCTCTCAAGTGGGTATAGATTCTATCTTAAGTGGCGTCTGGGAGTGTTACTTATCTCTATTAAGTCTCTAAACCTTCCCTGTAGTTAGGAGCTTAGCTGCAAGTTACCTTATAAGTAGTATATTATCTCTATACTAGTGGCTATTATACTATTACTATAGTATCTCTTTTGAATGCTACTTAGGAGTGTTACCCTCTGAGAGTTTCCTATAATTAGAGGATATCACTACCATTAGGGTAACTAGTGATTCGGAGCTAACTACTAGACTTTTTACAGGCTTACTATCTGGAGTAAAGCTTAAATAGCTACTATTTACCCCTAGTGGTATCTTTCTGTTAATTTCTTTAAGTTTCAGCTTTATAACTATACTCCCCCTGGAGCTTAAGTATTTTAATTTCTTATAAGATACTAAATAAGTTAAAAAATAATATTGTCCGATTCCTAGTTAGTATAGTTTATAGTTAAGATTATAATAATATCTAATTATCTTTAATCTTCTAACTTTCGTTTCTAATAAATAAAAATATCTTTAGTAAATACTTTTATAGTAGTTAGTTTTTAATAAATCTAAGAATTTCACTTCTAATAATTAAATACTAATACTCCTAACTATCCCTATTAATTATTATAACAATCCTAGAAACTAATAAAATAGAACTATATATCCTATTTTATTATTCTATACTAATATATTTAAATATAAGTCTACCTAAAATATTCTAATCTTTTTAAAGTAAAAATTCTATTTCCCCAGTATATTTAGTGGAGAGTATATAGTTCCACAGAAGGAAAAGCTTAGCTAGACTAATATATATAGTGAGGCAGACTAACTAGTTAGGCTTAAAGTTCTACTATAAGCTTTTTAACTATAATAACTTTAATATATACTATTAGAGCTGGAATTACTACAGCTGTTAGTACTAGACTTACTCTCTAATTATTTCTCATTAAGGGATTTAAATTGTATTTATTCTAATTATAAAACCTAAAAGAGCTCTATATCAGTATTTATTATTACTACTTCTCTGTATTAGGATTAAGTAATTTATATACTTACTGCTTTCCTTAGATATAGTAGCTATTTCTCAGGTTTTTTCTCTGGGGTTAAATCCTAACTCTCTATTACTTATTATAATTATACTAAAATACTACTTTAGTATCGAAAGTTAATAGGGAAGAAATTTAAATAAACTATCGCTAGTATAAAACTATATAATTCAAGAAGTTATTATAAATCACTAGTAAGCTCCGAAGGATATTAGTTTTTAATCTAATAAATATATCCCTTCTGAAGTTGGGATTTTTAGTATATATTAGTTTTAGAATTACTATAGTTATTTAAATAGTAAAATACTATTAAATAAATAATAACTTATATAATAAGCTATTTGCAGTTTCACTATATAATTACTTATATTTAAATATATATAGTTTAATTTTTAAGATAAGTATATAACTACTAGTAGAATTAACTAGATAACTATTATATACTGAAGTTAGCTAATACTGCTATTTAAGTAGTGAAGAAGTTTAGTTACTAGTGTTACTTACGCCTAGTGGCGTCTATACCCCCTGGGGTATATACTAGCTAGATTTATAGTGCTTTAGAGGTTTCTACTTTCTCCCTCTAAATTCCCTAGAGTGCCTGTTTGCTGTATTATGCTTACAGGTGGGTTGAGCAGCTTGGGGACCCCAGGAGGAGCGACCTAGCTTCACACTTTTAGCTATTCAGCGTCCGTTGCGGGTATCTTACTTCCGATACTTATCAGTAAGTCTGGCTAGTAGCTATCTATCTATAGAGCTTATCCTTTAGAGCTATAGTGGCACTAAGCTGCTAAGCTTTTTAGGGTATCCTTAGTTTACTAATATATCTAGATAGTTAATATTATAGGGGGTAACTAATAGCTATAAACTTCCTATATCTGAAGCTTCAGTAACTTTCTAGGGTATATAGAGAGATACTACACTATAGTCTATAGAATATAGAATATTTATAGGGTACGCTAATATATTACTATATAGCGCTAAGTTGTGGAGCTTACGCTACTATTAAGCTACACTCGCTTCTTACTTATAAGCCTACTGATATTTTTTATATATAGGTTTTATAGTATTTAGTTCTAGTCTATAGAAAGTTTCTAATTAAATTAGATTTATATAGGAAAATAAAAAAATCATCTTACAGAAACTAACTAATTAATTAATACTGCATATATTTGTGGGTGTATGCCGTAATCTATACGTAGTAGTGCCACTGGGGCTGCTAGCATAGTGTCTACAGGATATACTATAGGGTATATAATACTGTGAGTTACTGTGGCGGCCGCTATAGCTGCAGGGTCTAGTATACTGTTGCCACCCAGAGGCGCCTAAAGCTACTATCGCTACTATAGTTAATACTGAGAAGATTTCAAATGTATCTCTCTCAGTAGGCGTAGCTACTAGGAGTGTAGAGCTTATAACGTTATAACTACCTAAAGAAGCGCTATATAGTGAGCGTAAGCACTGCTAAACTTTATAATATCTACCGGAATTTCTTTTATAGGGTACTTAGGATTCTTTTGTAGGGTATTTAAACTAACTTTTACTTAAGTTTAAAAATTTCAAATACGTTTTTCTTGGCGGTCGAAGACGCTATAAGTATAGAGCTTTTAGCGCTATAGCCTCCTGGAAGAACGCTATAAATCGAGTAGAAACACTATTAAGCTTCGCAGCTATTACTGGAATTTCTTTTGTAGGGTATTTAGACTTCTTTTATAGAGTACTTAGGCTAATTTTTACTTAAGTTTGAAAATTTTAAATACGTTTTTCTTAGTGGTTGCAGTTGCTATAAATATAGAGTCTTTAGCGTTGTAGCCTCCTGAAAGAGCGTTATAATTTAAGTATAAATACCGCTAGGCTCTGTGGCCGTTCTGGGAGTTTCTTTTATAGGGTACTTAATTTCTTTTATAGAGTACTAGAACTTCTTTTGTAGGGTACTTAGGCTAACTTTTACTTGAGTTTGAAAATTTCAAACGCGTTTTTCTCAGTGGTTACAGGCGCTATAGATACAGGGCCTTTAGCTCTGTAGCCCCCTGGAAGAGCGTTATAAATCGAGTATAAACACCGCTAGACTCTGCGGCTATTCCAGGAATTTCTTTTATAGGATACTTGAGATTTCTTTTACAGGGTACTTGGGATTTCCTTTGTAGGGTACTTAAGCTTTCTTTTGCAGGGTACTTAGGATTTCTTTTATAGGGTACTTGCTAATTCTTAAGATTCCTTTTATAGGATACTTAGGATTTCTTCTATAAGATATTCAGATTTCCCCTTATAAAATATTAAAATTGATTTCTACTTTAGTTTTAATATTTAAAATATACCTTTCTTAGTAATAATAAGTATATTAAATATAAAGTT
>MASP02001060.1:0-33097 GCA_001693025.2 Colletotrichum lindemuthianum | reverse complement strand
ATAATAATATCTAGAGAGGAAGCTGAATCTTCTATAAGATATAGATATACTCTAAAAATAAGGAGTGTGGATATAAAACTATTTAGACTAGTAGTATTATTAATTACCTTATATACTACCTAAAGGGATACCTCTTAAGTAGCTATAAGAAACTTTAGATAGTAAATTTCATATATATAATAGAGAAATATATAGTAACACTTAACTTTACTAATACTATATATATCTTAATAGGTATAATATAAACTGTTAATTCTATAGTTTTTACCTGTAATATAAAGTCTTCAGATTAAAAGATTATACCTATATTAGTAATAATAAAATTAGGAGAGTTTTAGTATATATTAATTTAATATACTTTAAGGATCTTCTATATTACCTTCGCTGATATATTAAGTAAAAAGTAAGTAATATTAAATACTATAGTAGTATTAATAATATAGAGTATATTATAGTTATTAATATAGATAATATTAATAATAACCTTAAAGTAAAAGTTAATATTAGTCTAAATAGTAAATTAAAAATATAAGGAAGAAATACTATATATTTAGTAATAGTAATATTACCTCTTAAGAGCCTTAAGAGTATACTATTTAACTAAATACTCTACCTTATTAAGAATATTATAGAGATATATTACAGCTAGATATCCAAAATAGTAGTAAAGCCTCTATATCTCTATCTCTATAAGGTATATAAAAGTAATTATTTTCTCCTTATTAAGAAGTATTTATAAATACATCTATTTTCAAATAATAGATATAATCTTTTTACCTTAATAGAGCTTATTATAAATATTATTAAATATAATATTAAGGTAATCTATATCTATAAGATAGAGGAGGAAAGAGATATTATATAGAATTATATAAAATATAATAATACTAAGTAATATAGGTATATTAACTATTTTAAGTGTTATAATAGAGGTAACTTCTCTGAAGTATATTATAACTAGTTTACTTTATAGAGGCGTGAGGGTAATAGAGAGAATAACTAACTACTTTAATATAGTAAACTAGAGGTATCTAGTAGTAGAGAAGCTAGTAGTATCTAAGTTAAGTAGAATATCTTAAAATATAGTATTTAAGTAGTAACCCTTAAGTATGAAGGTATATATAGAGGCTATAATATTATCTATAAGTTAGCTGCTAGTAGTAATACTTTTAGTGAGGATATAGATTACTACCTAGTTTTAGAGGATTCTTATAATTTTACCTCTATCTAGAGTAATAAGCTTCTTACTATAAAATAATATAAGAAATATCTTTAAGGTAAATCCTATAGAGTGACTTTCCTTAAAGTTAATATCTATTTAATACTATATTATAATATCTTTATTAATACTAACCTCTAATGGAATCTTAAGGTTATTATTATTAAGGTTATTAATATCTTTATAGCGTACAAGGAAGGTTTAGTATACTACTATAGAGTATACTATAAGGTTAGTAGTTAACTTATATTTATTAAATAAGATATACCTCTCCTTAAGAGTATACTTTATAGACTAATAACTAGATTTACTATATATATAGTATTTTTAATTAATATAGCTATATATAGATATTAGAGGTAGGTAATAGCTACCTGGAGTATGAGGCTGTATATATATAGAAGTATAGCTATAGTCTTAAGGGTTACCTTAAGGTAAGTTATATATATAGTTAGTCTAAAATTAGTTTCTAGCCACCTTCTAGTAGTTATCTCTATTACCTTATATATATTACGCTTTTTAGATTAATAAGATATTACTTATAGTGAATTTTAATTAATTATAGAGACTTTAGGAGGTTACTATAGGGTTAAAGAGGGCTAACTGACACTCTAGTATACTGCAGTATATACTTATAAACTGGAGGTAGAGGATATTATCTATTTAGATTTTAGTAGGGAAGGCTTTTTAGATATATAAGCTTTAAGATTAAGATCTTAAGAATCTCCTTTTTACTCTTATTAGGGTTCTTGGTAATAATATTTTAAAAGGTGGTGTTTTACTAATTAGAGAGGTAGAGCTATTAATTCTTATTATTCTTAAAGTAATTCTTAACCTATTAGATTATTTAGTTAAACGTAAGGTTAATACTTAAGATACTTAAGTGGTTAAAGTAGAACTTAAAAGTATTATCTTTAAGTATAATTAAAAAAAACTTTATCTATATATACTGTAGGATACTAAATTTAAAATAGTAGTTATATAAATATATAGATTTTTGACTTAAGGATATTATAGAGGTTTCTACTATATTTTATACTTTTATTATATAGTTTTATAAGGTCTATAGTATATTTAGCGGATATATTATTAAAAGGAATAGTAGTGGTAATATATATGGGGTATTTGTGATACCTAAGTTAGTTTTATCTATAGTCTTAGTGGTTCTCTTAACGTTAGAGAGGTTTCAAGATAGAGGAATAGGGAACTAGTAAGGTTAATAGTTATAACTAGAGTCTTTTATCTGAAGCTATTTATATATAAGTTAGCTAGTTTAGCAGTACAGGCCTTTCTTTAACTACTTATAGTGAGAATATTACTAATATAGTATTTTTAACTTTTAGTTAGATATTATAGAGAAGGAGTATAAAGTCTAACTTTACTATTATAAGGTTATTAAGTTACTTAGGATACTTTTTGAGGTTAGTCTTAAAGATACTATAGCGTTTATTAATCTCATCAATCTCTTTAATAATCTATAGTGTAAACTTTTCTTACTAAGTAAGCTGATGTAAAATATTATAAATTTAGTTACTATTTATATTAATCTTAATACTGTAGGCTATAAGGTAGTCTCTAAACTAATAGTTAATATAGAGGTTAGTTAGTTACTAGATTTCTATAGGTTATTTCTTAAAGTTACTTTTAAATATCTTAAAAAATTCTAAACTGTAGAGACTTAAGTAAATATAGAAGGCTACTTAGTATACTATATAGGTAGAGATTATTATAAAGTCTTTAGCTATAATATTCTTATAGTTAATATTAAGGATTTAGCTAAAAAGTAAGAGGCTGATATATTAGTAGAGCTTTATAGATATAGAGATACCTGAGGATACTATTATTATAGATATAATGTGGTTAATAAGCGAGCTGGATAGATAAGCAAGCTGGACACCTAACTGTAACTATATTATATTTCTAACTGATATATAATACTTATGAAATTAATTAAATTTAAACTAGTTAAGATCTTCTTCTTTAGATATTTTTTCAGCAAATTAACATATTTATATATTATAATTAGTATTCCTACAGATATTATATCGCTATTAGCTTATCTCTATCCTCAGCTGGTAATTACTACTTTAGCGTATTTCCTTCTTAATTTAGACTATAGTTTCTCTCTGTAATTAAAGGTTTTCTGCTTCAGCTATAGTGAGACTTCCTCCTTATCTGAAATATATTTTCTTAGCTTTTTAGTATCTACTAAGTAGGTTATTCTCTTCTTAAAGGATATAGACTTTAGATTTTAATAAAGTAATTTAGTATATAAATTTATATACCCCTTTTAATAGATATTTTACAGCTTTAATAATTAAAGTTAGTAAGCTATTTTAATAGTGGGAGATTCTCCTCTTAATAAGTTTAGACTGAGAAGGTATTTCTATTAAGTTATTTAGTATCTGAGAAGTCTATATAGGGAGTGTTATTAGGAGGGACCCTAGAGGTATTAGAATATGTAACTTAATATTAAACTTTAATAGTATATTTTCTGTATTAAGAGGGATAAACTTAGCCTCTCTGAAACCTCTCTAGATATTTTTAATTATAAGAATTTATATAAAAACCTTATAAAATATAGGGAAGAAGTTTTCCTTTATAATATAAATATTACTCTAGTGTATCTTATCCTCAATTTATTAATTATATACTTTCTTTAGTAGCTTAAAATATCTAATATCTAAAGACTAAAGTAAATAAGAAGAGTAGATTAGTATATAAAATATAATAATATTATTTTCCTTATAATATATCTTAAAGTTAGCTATATAGTGATTTTTATAATTATTAATAATAAGGAGGTAATATTTACTATTTATATATAATTTTATATGCAAATTAAAATACTGAAGCTAATCTAGGCTTCTTTTATTTATTATCTATCTGTTTTTAGATATTATAATAACCTAGTTACGTAGGAGATCTATTTCTATATACTAAATAGAGAGGTGATATTATTCTGAAATAATAATATATAGTAGAATATTATAGTCTGATAAACTGATAGTCTAGATAATTATAATTTATTCTTAGTTACTAGGCTATATTATTTTTATATTTAAATACTTTTTAGTATTTATTATAACTATTCCAGACGTAATCTAGCTTATTATAAACCTAGTCTTATCGAAGTTATAAATATCTAAGTCTATAATACTATATTTTATAATTATATTTACTATAAGCTGAAATTATATATTTATTGCGTCTGGGTCTTTATATTAAGCCCTCTTATAGTTATACTTACGAAAAAAATATATCTAGAGCTGTAATTATTACTTAATAAAGTTTGAAGCTTAGTACTTCCTAATAGGGGGTATATTACAGTTAGTAAGTAGTTAATTAGCTATATCTTCCACACTATTAATATAGAGAGGAAATAATTAGAAATCTAGATTAAGAATATACTTAACTAGTTTCTTCTCTTTAAATACAGTTAAATTCTGCAAGTTGGAAGTAGTATTATATTATAATAGGATACCTTTTAGTTAGGTAGCTAAGGTTGAATATAGTACTGAATAGATTTTAGCTGCAGCCTGAATATTAAGATTTAGAGTTTAATTGATAGCCTGGAAGGCTAGAGTTAATTAAGCTTCTTTATTCTGTGATATTATTATTTTATTATGGCGTTACGTAGGTTGTAAGGTAGAAGATAGGTTAGTTGCGGTTGGCTGTCCAGCTTGCTTGTCTGTCCAGCTCGCTTATTAACCACGTTAGGGATATCTGAGGTAGATATCTTACTTAGAGGGGTTAATTTAGATATTATTATAAAGGTGAGAGGGGTGTAAGGTAAGGGAGGAATATTAATTTAGTTATATCTATACAGAGAGAAGTAAGGTAAGTATTTTCAAGAGGCTATATAGGTTTCTTAAGGAGTTAAAGTTAGAGATACTATAAATCTCTAGTGTTAAAAGGTCTAGCGATAGCTTAAGGAAAGTTATTATATTTGCTAAATATACTCTAGTTGGTAATATTGAGGGATATTAATTTAAACTTCTCAGTAAAGTTATATAGAGTATCTTAGTTTAACTAGAGTGAGGGATGTTTATTTAAACTTCTTAATAGTAATCTCCTTAAGAGGTTAGTATATTAACTTAGAAGTTTCCAGTGAAATTTAGAGTATAGAGGGTCTGAGGTATCTAAGTAATTTATTTTACAATTTTTCACTTTATATAGACCTTAGGTGTAGGGTTTTATAATTACTTCTTCTGGTATAATAAGTTTTACTGATCTGCAGTATAGTGGTGATAGTTAGGTTAACTACTGATTAGTGTTAGTTTAATTGTTAGAATTATTATATACTATATATAATTTCGTTATATAGGTGTAAACTGATATTCTGGTGTTCTGATTATTATTATTACTATATTATATAGCGTGTGGCGTTATATAAGGCTCTAGATCTATAGTATAGTAATTACTTACTAATCACTATACCAGTTAGTTATAGCTGGCGTTAGATACTAGGTATCTGCAGCCAGTGGGGCGTGGAGGATATACTGCTATATATATAGTAATACGTATAGTTACTGTATACCCTATAGTATAGTGTAACCAACAATAGCCTTTAAGTATCTCTAGCGCTCTTAGTGCTACTACCTTCTTATTTATTACTTAGAGATATATAGCTACTTAAAATTAATATATGGGTTTGAAAATATTAAACTTAAAAGTATACTATGCAAAATAGAGCTTTCCAGCTAATAAGATTATTAGAGGTACCCTCTTTAAAGTAACTTCTACTTACTATAATTCTTACACTCCCTATATTCTATTTCACTAGTGGTAATAGGGATACTATTTTAGATATAAATTCTAATAGAAGCTAAAGTCTAACTATTAGATATTTCTATATTTTATATAAAAAGTTTATTCTTATAATAACCTCGAAGGTATACTTAAGTATTACTTAGTTATTAAAGTGTTAACTACTTATTAAAATTATTATAAAAGGGAAGAATTCTAAACTCTTTCCAGACTGTTAGGATAGTCTCTTAAGGTTAGTTTTACCACCTTAGGTATACAGTCTAAATAACGTTACTTTAAATATTCACTTGACTTTATATTTTAGCTTTACTGAGGCTTCTTATATAAGGCTCTCAGGCTTTCTTCTATCCCTCCAGATATATTAAATAAAGTGTAAAGATATAAGATATATCTGAAAGGAGGGTTTTTGGATATAACTGCTATAGGCTAAATCTATCTTTTACTTAATAAAAAAAGACCTTTTTAAAGGTAGCTAATTTAAATATAATTACTAGAGAGATAGAGAGGTAAAAAGTGGAGTAAAGTTAAAAGATAGAGAGGTAGCCAGTTGAAACGGTATAGTAAGGTAAGGATACCTGGGGGGCATCCTTAAGAGGTTAAATATAACGTCGAAAAGTAACGTAGGAAATATAGGGACACCTTAAGATAGATAGTATTATATATATATTAAAAAGAAGGATTAAAAAAAGGTTCTTATAAATATAGGCTGCATGCAGATTAACGATAAAAGAGAATATAGGAATCTAAAAACACTAAAAGCTAGGCTTATAACTGTAAACATATAGTATAGGCCCCTAGTAGGAACCTTTTTGCACCATATGGAGAGTTTATGAGGAAGCAAAATAGCTTGTATTATTACGGCTGAAATACGTAATTCGAGGGGTATTTAAGCTCTTAAAACGTGGCCTTTTTGGGTGTAGCCTGTGGCCTATTAACGTAGCCTACATAGCCCCACGTTTTATCACAGAGTAAATATAGTAGCTATAGCTATAAGGAATTTGAATTTAAATTAACTTAAACTTAATTATAGTAGTTACTGGGGGTGGAAAAACTATAATTATACTTCAGGGGGTAATATATCCACTAATAGTTATAATAGAAAGTAAACTATCAGCCTCTACTAGCTATTTTAGTCTATTATATTAAAAATATACTATTAGAGGCTAATAATTCTATAGCTTTAAAGTATATATATAGTAATTTTAAAAAGCATTTAAAAATCTAAAATCTAAAAGAATTGAATATTTTCTTGGATAATAACTTAGATATTACAAGAAAGAATACGATTATCGAAATAAGTTAGTTTAAATATACTACAAACTCTGACTAAGTTTCATAAATAAGATCTTTATAGTTTTAATATACCTATAGATAATAAATCTTAGTTCCATAAGAATAAGAATAATATTTCCAAAGAAGGAATATTCGAATATAAGAGAAAGGTAGGAACATTATTGTATTTTACCTGAAAGATTAGGCTACTATTATTTTGGCTATTACTACCTACATTAGACATTCTTGAAATCCTTCTAAAATAACTTATTACCCTTAACAAAATATAAATTTACTTAAGAAAGAATCCTATTTATAAGTTACTTTATAACTATAATAATGTTAATATCTTTAATGTATTTAGGTTTATAGACTTAAGTTAGATTCAGAGATATTAATAATAGCAAATCCAGTTTAGCTTATATATTTTACCTAGAGTTTTATAATATTATTAACTATAGTTTAATTAAGTAGAGAATAGTAATTTTATCTATTTATAAAGTGAGGCTTATACTTTTAGTAGATACCGTTAGAGTTATAGCTATTTTGCTATTACTCTTTTTATTCTAAATACCCTATATTAGGTGAATAAGGGTTAGGTATTCTTCCTACTTTTATAACTTTATATTTTCTAATTCCTTTAGTAAATTAATGATTAGAGTTTAGATTATATAATCTATCTAAATTATATGCCAAATTAGTTAAACTTTAATATTAGAATATTTGATAAATAGATTATATAGTAGCCGATATATAAATAGCTTCTATTAATCTGTTATATATAAGGTTAGTATTTCTAAAAGTAAACTCTTTTTGGATAAATATATCTAGACGTTTCCCACTTTTAGTGGAAATAGACTTTCCTATCTTCTTTATTATTTCTACTAATATTGGTATTACTTTCAGATATTACTCTAGATTTCCAATTTTTCTGTTATTTATCAAGTATTAATTTCCCTTAATCTATTTAATAGCTTTCTATACTAGTTTAATATATTATAGTTTTAACTTATATATTGTTCTTATTTTGTTATATATTAATCTTTGGTACTTAATAATATTAATATATATATTTCTACTAATACCTTTTCAAATTATACTAAAAACTATATTAACTAACCTCAAGCTTTCAGGTACCTATCCATTTATAAGAAATCTCTCTTAGCTATCTATATAAAGTTCTATAATCTATTCTTTTATTTAACTCAGCTAATAATTAACTTAACCTTTATATTAATTAAGTAGTTTAATATTAGATAAATCTATAAAAATTCTTACTAGTTAGAATAGTAAACTTACTACTAAATTAGGAAAAAAGATAGTGGAGTAATAGAAGTTGAGATCTTCCATATTTAAATCTACTATAATCTTTTATAACATAGCTTTAAAGATCTACTAAAATGTTCTATAAACTAAATTACTATAAATTTACTAAGATCTTAATAAATTAGAAACCTCTGTTAATCTACTAAGGTTATAATAAACTAAATTATATAATCTCTTAAATTATTAATAAAAAAGATTTTCAATGAGATTGAAATATTAGATCTCTACTAATTATAGTTTTTATATTAATCTTCTAAATTAACCTTTAGGTTATTTATCTAGTAACTTTTTAACTCATAATATCTTACTAAAGTAAAACCTTAAGTATCTTAATGTTATATTAGAATCTAAATTAAGGTTTTATTAAATTTTAATTTTTTATGTTAAGATTATTTTTGAAGTATCAGATTAAGTAGACACTAATATAGCAAAATTTAAGATAGCAAGTAATATACTAGTTACCCTACTTATTTAAATTAATTAGATAAAAGAAATTACCTTATAGATTAATTCCAAAGGTATATAGTATGTATATATATACTATAATATAAAGTTGAATATATATAAATAGAAATTACCAGTTATAAATAGAGTATAATAATTTAAATTAATTATAAATATTTACTCTATTTAGTTACTTTTACTTTATACTTATAGTGGTATTTAAGCTTTTTACCCTATATATAATTCTAACTATAAAATATATTTAGTAATAGTATTTATACTAATACTAGCTTACAACTAGTTTAAATAGTAATAAAATTACCTATTATTATAGATAATTATACTCCTAGTTATAATATTTAACTCTATAGCGGAGGAAGATCTTATAGTAATAATCTATATAGCGAGAGCTTTAGTGAGGCTAAAGTTTAATATATATAGCTGAAAGTAACTACTAAAGTTATAAGGTTAAGAATCTTTATAAACTTCTTAAAGATAGAATAAAATAAAAAGCCTGCGAAAGCTAAGTATTTTATAATTTATTGTTTTTTTATATCTAAATTATCCTTAGTATTATCTTTATAATAAAACTAGAATATCCCTGAAATCTATATAGCTACCTGCAACTAATATAATATAATAGTAAGCTCTAAATATTCCTTTATAACCTTAATAATAGGAAATATTAATATCTTTTAGAGAGCCTAAGTAATATTATAAATACTAATATTAATAGATAGACTCTAGATATTCAGAAGAAAATCGTCTAGCTATCCTATAATTTACTATATTAAGCTAATAATTTCAGAAATTGGTTATTAATTAGATAATATCCTAATATTAATATACTATATTAGTTACTAAATACCTTAGAGTATTATAATATTATAATTACTAGAGTTTTAGATACTATATAGTTATATTAAAAATATCTATATTTATATTAATATTATTTATATATTAATATATTTAATTAATATATTAAGATTATTTACTAATAGGAGTAAGCTAAATCCTACTATATTTATATAGAGATTATAAATTAGCTTATATTAGTAGCGGAAAACTTTCATTTTAGTAGCAGAAAGTTTTTATATTAGGGATATAAAACCTTATCTGGAAGGTCTAGAGGATATTAAGATTACAGATATTAAGGTTATAATAAGTATTTAAATAGAGTAGCTATAGTTAGTAGTAATTAAATCTCTCGAGATATTCAAATTATATATAGATAGTATAAGGGTGTGAGGGTGTAAGGTTAACATAGAAGAAGTTATTAGTTATTTATTATCAAAAAGATTAATATAAAGTAGGTATACTAACTACTATAGCTATAAGAAGTTTAAGCCTAAATTAACTTAAGGCTAGCTATAGTAGTTAGTAGGAGGGTGAGAGGGCTAAAGTTATACTTATGAGGGTAATATATTTACTAATTGTTACAATAGAGAGCAGGCTATCACCCCCTCCTCATAAATAATATATAAATATTTCTAATTATAAAATTAGATATTAGCCTATAATTTATTCCAGCCTTATATTTATATAGCTACAATAGGTACCTAAGTTAGGATATACTCATAATTAGTATTTTTTAATAATATCTTAAATAATACTAAAGCTAAAAGTATTATAAAAAGGTACTATATAATTACTGTTTCTTATTTCTATTAAAAAATATCCCTAAAGTATTCTCCAAGAAAGCCTAAAATTCAAAATAATAATAATAATCTACTAACTATTATTATAAAAGAAGCTTTAAACTAACTATATATTTATCAATACTATTGTAGATATTGGGAAAGTTTTTCCAATAGCATTTTCAATTAAAATAATAAGAAGAAGAAAAATATTTTATATTAATAGCAGAATTAAAATAAGAAAAAAAGAAAATAATAAGAAATAATATAAAAGATGAATTATTCATATTAAAAATAAGGTAATAGATATAATAAGCTAACTGCCAGCCTAATTTCTTAAGGGAGCCTTTTATATTAAATAAGAGGTAAAAGCTAGTAAACTAAATAGAGTAAATTAGTAACACTAATAACGCTCCTATATTATTATCTATTATCTCTATCCACCGTAGGCGGTATATTTATATAATAAGTTAACTAAGCTAAGTTAATAATAATTCCTTTAATATCATAAATTCCTTCAAAAATATACTTAATAACCCTCTACTTATATATCTAAAGTAAGTTTCTATATAATTACCACTAACGTATACCAGTTAAGTTATTTATATTACTAGTAATAATATTAACTTAAAAACACTTAAGATTTTAAGTTGGAAAATATTTATAAGGTTTTTACTGAAAGAAGATATCTACTTAGTAGTTATAATTTAGCTAATAAGTATATATACCTCTAAAGTTATAGCCTTTGGAGAAATATCTATAATTAAGATATAATGAAGCTGTATAAACTATAAATATTCTTCTAACCTAATATCTTAAATATATTTTCCTTCCTAAATTCTATTAATAATTCTTATAAGAATATTACCTATAGTAATATTCCTATGGCTAATATTATTAAGTATAAAATAATATTCTAATATATAAAAGTAAGAATATTAATAGGTATATACTGAAAGGTTATTTCTTATTATTCAAGTAAGAATATTAAGTTATAAATAAATATTAGTAGCAGCCTAGTAAATAATATCTTTATCTACTATTATATTTATCTAGAAAAGAAATAAAGTATCTACTTTAATAGAATATAGAAAGCTTACTTTATTAACTTTAAAGAATAGAATCCAGATTATTGTATTATTATAGAAAGAGAATTAATAAAAGTTCTTAAGAGCTTTCTTCTAAGAAGAGATATATACTTTTTTATTAACATAAATATAATAAGGAAGAAGTTAATAAAGATTCCTAAAGAGAAGAAACTAATAAGATAGATAGTAAAAGGTATTAAGGTTAACTAAATAAGTAACCTTATCCTTAGATAAGAAATTATAAAAAGCTTTAGCTTTATTAATAACCTTCTGAAAGTAGGAAGGTTTATCCCTATTAATTAATAACTATTCATATTAAAAAGCTGAATAATAAAAATACCCTCTCCATAATTAATATTATTAATATTAATAATAAGGTTAATAGTACTATTAAGTTTATAATGAATAAAGTTAAGTATTTATATAAATATTAATTTACTAAAACTTAGGAAGGTAATAAGTAATATTAATAATAGAGAGAGATATCTAAAGTTAACTAAATCCACAAGATTCTCTATATACCTTAGAGAACTATAATAGTTAATATTAAAATATTATATTTAATGTATTTAACCTAATAAGAAGGTTAAATCATTATTTAGCAAAATATATAAAGTAAATAATAGATATACCAGAGAGAAGTATAATATTTTTAAGAATAGAATATAGATATTTATTACCAAAGATATTAATTATGATATTAACTACAATATAGTAGAAATAATATTTAATAATAGACTAATAGAATACGTATATATATACTATACGATATTTATTTTACTAATTTAAGATAATCTCTTAATTACTTAGATAACTATAATAATTAAAAATAAGTTTAAAATACCTATAATATATTTTAACTACTATAGAAAGTGGAACGATATATACCTTTAGACTTTTACTAAAAACTATAAGTATACTAATATAGTTAAGATATTTAGAATAATAGTTATATAAATTAACCTACTTTAGTATATCTATCTAAATCCATATAATCTAAAAGAGAAACTTAATAAAAAGATATATATAACTATATGCTAAATATATAATATAATTAAGATTCTCTATAATATTACTAATAAAGTTAAACTAAATAGTAATAAACTATATAAATAAATAATAGAAATACTTAAAAGTTCAAAGAGATAGGTGAACTTAAAAAGTAGCTATATTATAAATTATAACTAATCTTTTATAGACTATGTATATAATAACTTAGGGTAATATTAGTATTTTAACTATCTTTAGCCTCCTTATCTTTAATATATATAAGATAATAATATTATTATAAGATAACATTATAAAAAGAAATAAGGTGGAAATATATAAGGTTAATATTAGATATACTTAAAGTTAGTACTAAAATACTAATTAATAAGATATATTCCAGAGAAACGTAAGATAGCGACCCTATAGTTTAAGAAAGTATTTATTATTAATATTATATTAGTAAAGCAAATTATAATATTTCTTAAAAATATAACTACTATAGAGAAGGTAATAGAGGAAATATATAATAGTATAGGTAGAATATTAGAGAATAACTTTATAATTATTGACTTTACTATAATAAATAGTGTCAGATTAACTAGGTATCAATATAGTAAAAGCTAAGCGATAAGTAATATACTAATTACCCCACTTATTTAGACTAATTAGATAAGAGGGATTATGCTATAGATTAATTCTAACAGCATATAGCGTATATATATATACTATAATATAGACTGAGATATATATAATTAAAGACCACCAGTTATAACTAAAGTTTAATAAATTAATTAATTATAAATATTTACCAGTTATAAACTAATACTAATTAGTAGTTTAATTACTACTGGTACCTATTACTACTACCTAACTGCAGATTAGCAAGAAATACCTAAAGAAATAAACTTATAATACCTCCTAAGGAACCCTATGGATAGCTTCTAAGTAGAAATAAGTAACTTAAAGTTATTATAACTATATACTACCCTAAGAATATTAATAATACGTTTATAATAAAAATAGAAATCAAGATAAACCTATAATAACTTATTTACTTAACGTTATATTATATTTATTATATTATAAAAGAAAATATAATTAATATTAAATTAAGGTAGTAAATATCGAAATAAAGTAATAATATTAAAATAACCAAAAGGAAGGAACCTATAGTAATGATACTATCCCTCACCTCCACTCTATAATATCTTATATATATTTAACTTATAAGAGATAAAAAAGCATTTTAATAAACGTAAATATATTATATTAGCAACTAAAAATAATAAGTTAACCTTCCACCTACCCTATTATATAGAAGAAGTAGAATAACTTTATTAATATATTTACACTAGTATATTAGACCTAATAACTAAACGTTAGGTAAAAGGGGCGCTTACTTTATATAATAAGAAGATCTTAGAAGAAACAGTAAGTATATAATTAGCAATATGAATAATATATGGATATTCCAGATTTTTAAACTCAATACCAGCAGTAAGCTTTAGTAGATATCTAAGTTAGAATATACTAATAACTAGGATCTTTTAATAATATCTTAAATATTATTAAAGCTAAAAGTATTATAAGAAGATTTTATAACATTACTATTTCTGATTCCTATTAATAAATATCCCTAAAGTATTCTCTAAATAAGACTAAAGATTTAAGATAATAATAATAATCTACTAACTTATAATATAGGAGAAACTTTAAACTAACTATATATTTTTAACACTATTATAGATATTAGGACAGTCTTTCTAACAGTATTATAAATTAAAAATAATAGAAAAAAGAAAAGTATTTTATACTAACGGCAGAATTAGAGAAATACAAAGAGAAGGAAATAATAAGAGGTAGTATAAGAGGAGGAATATTAATGTTAAGGATAAAAAAATAGCTATAATAGACTAACCACTATAGTAACCTCTTCAGGTAGCCTTCTATACTTATAAAGAAGTAAAAGTTAGTATATCAGAAGATATAAATTTATAGTATTAATAATATCCTTATATTAGTAATATCCTTATATTACTATCTATTGTCTCTATCTACTGTAGGTAGTATATTTAATAAGTTAACTAAGTTAAGTTAATAATAATTCCTTTAATAATTACTTAATAACCCCCTACTTATATATCTAAAATAAGCTTCTATATAATTGCCACTAATATATACTAGTTAAGTTACTTATATTACTAGTGATAATATTAATATAAAAAATGTTTAAGATCTTAAGTTAGAAGATATTTATAAGGTTTTTACTAAATGAAGATATCTACTTAGTGGTTATAATTTACCTAATAAGTATATAAATCTCTAAAGTTATAGCCTTTAGAGAAACGTCTGTAACTAAGATATAGTAAAGTTATACTAATCAAAAATATTCTTTTAACTTAATATCTTAGATATATTTTTCTTACTGAATCCTATTAATAGCCTTTATAAGGATATTATATAGAAGGAAATTCCTATAATTAAATTTATAATATATAAGAAGGTATTTAAATACATAGAAGTAATGATATTAGTAGGAATATATTAGAAGGTTATTTTTTATTAATAGGGTAAGAATATTAAATTTAAGATAAATATTAATAGTAACCTACTAAATAATATCTTTATTCACTATTATATTTACCTATAGGGGAGAAGCTAATAGCTTACTCTCTATTACGACTATTAGTGGATATATTATCCCCTAAAGTATAACTTCAGCTTTTCCCCTCTCTTACTAACTGCTACAGCTAGCTCTAAGTTAATACAGACTTAAATCCCTCGCAGCTATAGTAGCTAATATACCCACTCTATATTAACTTTTTCGCAGATAATAAATAACTAATAACTCCTTCTATATTAACTTTACGCTCTTACACTCTTATATCCTCACACTCTCACACTATATATAATTTAAATATCTCGAGAGATTTAATTACTACTAACTATAGCTACTCTATTTAAATACTTATTATAACCTTAATATCTATAACCTTAACATCCTTACTATATCCTACCTACTCCTAAGATAAAACTTTACGCCTCTAATATAAAAATTCTCTACTATTAATATAAACTAACTTATAAACTCTATATAAATATAGTGAGACTTAGTCTGCTCTTACTAGTAAATAATCTTAATATATTGAATATAGCTTATATATAAATAATATTTATATAGATATAAATATTTCTAATATAACTAAATAACTTTAAAAATCTCTATAATTATAATACTATAATATTATAAAATATTAAGTAATTAATATTATTATAGTATATTAATATTAGGATATTATCTAATTAATAATTAGTTACTAAAATAGTTAGCTTAATATAGTAGATTGTGGGATAGTTATATAATTTTCTTTTAAATATCTATAAGCTACCTGTTAATTATAGTATTCAGGATAATTTCAGTGAGATCTAGTTTAATAAACTAATAATTTTGATTATAGTAGTTATAGTTAGAGATCTCTTTACTTATTCTATATTTCTCTAGTTATAAGTAGCTCTATAGATTTCGAGGGGATTTTAATTTTATTACAAAGATACGGAAGAGCGATAAATTAAAGAATATTTAGCTTTCAGCTTTTTATTTTATCCTATCTTTAAGAGGTTTATAAAGGTTCTTAACCTTATAACCTTAGTAGTTACTTTCAGCTATATATATCAAGCTCTAGCCTCACTAAAGGTCTTATTATATAGATTATTACTATAAGGTCTTCCTCTACTATAAGGTTAAATATTACAACCAGAAGTATAATTATCTATAATAATAGGTAATTTTACTACTATTTAAATTAGTTGTAAGTTAGTATTAGTATGAATACTATTACTAAGTAAATCTTACAGTTAGAACTATATATAGAGTGAAGAGCTTAAGTACCACTATAGATATAAAGTAAAAGTAACTAAATATTTACCTATAGAAGGAATAAAGTATCTATTTTAATAAAATATAGAAAACTTATTATATTAACTTTAAGAGATAAAATATAAGTTATTTTAATATTACAGAAAGAATATTAATATAAGCTTTTAAAAACTACCTTATAGAGAGAGAAATATATTTCTCTAAAGAAAAGAATATAATAAAAAAGAAGTTAATAGAGATTCTTAAAAAGGAGATACTAATAAGATAGATAGTAGTAAATATTAAAGTTAACTAAATAGATTATCTTACCTTTAGATAAGAGATTATAAGAAATCCCAGTTTTATTAATAACCTTCTGAAAGCAGGAGGATTTATTTCTATTAATTAATAACTATCTATATTAAAAAGCCTAATAATAGAGATACCCTCTCTATAATTAATATTATTAATATTAATCATAAGACTAATAATAATATTAAGCCTGTAACTAATAAGGTTAAGTATTTATATAGATATTAACTTACTAAAGCTTAAGAAGACAATAAGTAACACTAATAATAAAGAGAGATATCTAAAGTTAACTAAACTTCCAAAACTATATATATACCTTAGAGAATTATATTAATTAATATTAAGATATTATATTCTATTTAGTTAACTTAATAAGAAAGTTAAATTATTATTTAGTAAAATATATAAAGTAAATAATAAATATACTGGAGAGGAATATAATATTTTTAAGAATATAATATAGATACTTATTACTAAATATATTAGTTATAGTATTAACTGGAATATAATAGGAGAAATATTTAATAATATACTAGTAAGATAAGTATATACATACTATAAGATATCTATTTTACTAATTTAAGATAACCTCTTAATTACTTAGATAGCTATAATAGTAAAGAATAAATTTAAAATACCTATAATATACTTTAACTACCATAGGAAGTAAAAGAATATATACGTCTAGATATTTATTAAAAACTATAAGTATACTAATATAGTTGAGGTATTTAAAGTAATAATTACGCAGATTAACCTCCTTTAATATATCTACCTAAACCTATATAATTTAAAAGAGAAGATTAATAAAGAGATATATATAACTATATGCTAAGTATATAATATAGTTAAAATCCTCTATAATATTATTAATAAAGTTAAACTAATTATTAATAAATTATATAAATAGATAATAGAGATACTTAAAAGCTAAAACAACATAGTTAAAACCAAAGAGTACCTATATTATAAATTATAATAAGTTCTTTATAGACTATATATACAATAGCTAAAGGTAAAGCTAATATTTTAACTACCTTCAGCTTCCTTATCTATAATATATATAAGAGAATAATATCACTATAGAATAACCTTATAAAAAGATATAAAATAGAAATATATAAGGTAAATACTGAATATACTTAAAATTAGTAATAAAGTATTAGTTAATAAGATATACTATAGAGATAAATAAGGTAGCTACCTTATAGTTTAAAAAGATATTTATTATTAATATTATATTAGCAGAGGAAGGTATAATATATCTTAATAATATAACTACTATAGAGAAGATAGTAAAGAAAAAGAATAATAATAATAGTAAGATATTAACGAATAACTTTATAGCTAACCACTTTACTATAATAAAAAGAAAGAAACAAACTATTAACTTTATAAAGTTTATAGAGATTCCTTAAAATTATACCTTTTATTATTTAATGACTACTAATAAACTGGAAATCTTCCTAATATTATAATACTTTAAGGTTATTTTTAAAGATATCCTCCTAGATATTAGGATAAGTGGATTTTCCACTAGAGATATATAATAACTAAAACCCTCCAGAAGATACTTTCTAATATTTCCCTTAATAAGATAACCTTAAGAATAAATATTAAATTTAGAAATACATAAAACTTTATAACCTTTAGTATAACTAAAATATCTATATTCTTTAGAAATATTAATTTTAATATTATATTTATAGCTATATTATTTCTACTAAATCTTCCTAATATAAATTACCTTTAAATATATATTTTAATAACCTTAAAAATAAAAGGAAGTAAAAAGAAATATTACTATCGATAGAAAGATATAATAGATATTTAGAATTTTCTATTCAGAAGTATCCCTATGAAAAGGTTATTAACTTCCTCATAGAGATAGAAATATAATAATTTTATAAGTAATTTAGCTACCCTAGTATTTATAAGTTAAATAATATACTTAAGAGAGTAGGTAAAGTAGTAATAACCTAAAAGATTAAAGTTATTACTAGAGATTACTATTAATATAAAATAAATAGCTAGATGCTATATTAGTTTAAATTTAACCTTGAGGATCACTATAAATTTAATATAAAGATTATTATTAATATTATATATCTTAATAATAATAAATTAAT
This sequence comes from Colletotrichum lindemuthianum, assembly GCA_001693025.2. Lineage (NCBI taxonomy): Eukaryota > Fungi > Ascomycota > Sordariomycetes > Glomerellales > Glomerellaceae > Colletotrichum > Colletotrichum lindemuthianum. The sequence continues at coordinate 14,054 of MASP02001060.1, read as the reverse complement.
ATTATATATCATTAATATCTTTATAGTATTTACAGCCGTAAGGTTTTCAAGACATATCTCCGCGGAGAATATATAGTATATACTAAAGATAGATTAAGTTAATATATACTAGAAACCTCCAGATAGAACTATTATTAATATAAAGTATAATTTTATAGCTAAAAGCCTTAAGAGAGAAGCTAATAGTATAGATAGTAAAGTTGAAATTATATTAGTTAAAGTTTATAATAATATTAGTAAAATAAAATATTATTATATTTCCCTAAAGAGGATATATAAGATTACTTAAGATAAGATACCAGAAATTAATAGACAGAAGATATTATAAAATATTATTAGGATAGTTAATAATATAAGTAATCTAAATAACCTTATACTAACTTGGATAATTTCTTGAATTTATTTATATCTTAACCTAATATTACTATTATTTGTAAATATAATAAGATATATAATAGCTATTTAGAAGATAATAGAGAAGATATATAAAGTTTATACTAAATAATAAATATCTAATATCCTTAAAATATTTAATGATTTCTCCACTATTTGTACTTACTATCTACTATTATAATTAGAGATATATATTTATTATAAATATTAGAAATAGATAGAATTCTTTAGATTTATCTCAATTAACAGTAAGGTATATATTATAGAGATAAGTAGTAAATTTAGTATCTTTAGATTAATAATAGTTAAGTTATATTATTAAGTATATACTCAAGAGGTAAGTATCTAAAATCTATATAATAGTTAACTATTAGATAAATATTTAAAAGAGAGGTTATTAATAGTAATATTAAATATAGAGAGGTTAAATAAGTAAGTATAATTATATAAAAATATAATCTTTGATATAAACGTTAACCTTACAGATAATATCTACTATAATATCTATTTGATAGTAAAGAAAGAAGAGATATTTACTAAAGTTATTGAACTTTACTAATAAAAACTAATTATAATATCAAGAAGCTTTTTTAAAAACTTTATACTATAAAGTGGAAAATACTATAAGCTAAAGGTATACTATATCTTAAATACTTTGATACTTAAAAATATAATAATATAAGAATCTTTAGCCTCCACTTCATTAATAAGCTTAAAGATATAGATAATATATTATATACAAAATTACAGCTAGTAGTTAACAACTTTGATAATTAGGGTAAAATGAATATTCTCATATAGTTACTAATAATCTAATAAATTAGCTATTATTTAATATTGATACTATTAATAATACTTAAGGAGATAATATCTATAGAGGTTTACCTCTAAGATATTACCTAAATATATATAAAAGTAAAGATAATATTAAATAACCTTATATTAGTAAGACTACCTATAGGTTTATATAGTTTATTTCCGGAGGATATTATTATTATTATAGTCTGGCTATTATATAGTTTTATAAAGTTAGGTATCTATTAGTATATAATATATTCTTATTATTATAAAAAATAATTTCAGATAGAAATCTTATTATATAATCTATACCTTATAATCTTCAAATCTAATAATCTTTATTTTAGCATTATTAGCATATAAACTGATAATATTCTTAGTCTCTATTTACCTACGTTTAACTATAAAGAGGAGGAGAAGCTTTAGTAAGTCGAATTTGCAGTTAAGTTAAAGTTAATATTTATATCATATAAACCCCTTATATTTAATAGAGGTATAATTACCCTAACTAATAATAGTAATATAATCCTTACTTAGAAGGAATAAGGTAGGAAGATTAAGTTTATTAACTATATCTCTAAAAAGCAAAATTAATATGTATTAAATAGTAAATATAAGGGGTGTATATAGCTTTAATATACTAACTGGAGGTATACTTTAATCTCTCTATTATAATCTAATATTAAAATCTAACGGAAGGAAATATTAAGAAACTTAATAAGTATATAATATAATAGATAAATAATCCTAAATAAAGTTTAACATTTATTTTAATTAATATTAAGATAATAAAGCTATATATTTCTATTAATAGATTCTTTACTAATAATAGTAATATAATATTACAGTTAGATTTTATAATTATCCTAAAGATAGAAAATATAAGTAAAAATAATAATATCTTTAAACTTAGGGGTAATATTATTTACTTCTTCTCCACTAAGTTAAAAAGAATTATATATAATATATTAATATCTAAAATCTATAATATAACTATAGAAGTTAATATAGAATATATAATATCCACTATCCTTAGGTAGGTAATATAGTATCTTAAGTTACTAATAATATTAATAGTAGTTTATATTAACTTCTACTTCCTTTATAAATATCTTATTAAGTTACATATTATAAAAAGAAAGTAGCTAATAATCAATATTATGATACTATAATAGTTATATAAAAGAAGGAAAATCTTTAAAATTTAATAAATTAATAGTAAGAATAATCTTATAGATAATATAACTAAAATATCTAATAACTAAATTCTTAAAGTATTTATTATTATAAATAAAGTAATAATAAAAATAAAAGGATAAATTATAAGAACTATAAAGGGTAAAAAGAGGAGGATTTAAGGATAAAGAGGGTAAAAAAGAAGGTAAAAGAGGGTAAATAGAGAATATTACCACTAGAGGAACCTAAAGCCTCTAAGTAATAATAAATAAAAAACATACTTTGATAAATAAATATTATTTATAATATTTAGATAGTTTTTAGTATATCTAAGAAAATATAGATAACTGGAGGCTGGTTTTTATATTTTTACGTTATTTTTATATTTAATACTATTTGTATATTTTATATAGCTTTTATATTTAATATAATTTAACGTTATTCTTATATTTTACACTATTTTGACATTTAATACTATTTTTGCATTTTACGCTATTTTTATATTTTACGCTACTTCTATATTTAACGCTATTTTACGCTATTTTACGCTTTTGCTATAAAAGAGAGTACTGCTAATATTAGATTAACTAGGTATTAATATAATAAAAGCTAAGGTAGTAAGTAATATACTATTTACCCTACTTATTTAGACTAATGAGATAAGAGGAATTATCCTATAGATTAATTCTAATAGCGTGTAGTATATATATATATATTATAATATAAACTTAAATATATATAATTAGAGACTACTAGTTATAACTAAAGTATAATAAATTAGTTCATTATAAATATTTACCAGTTATAAACTAATATAAATATAATTATTCTAGCTAATAATAATAATATAATTCGGAAGGGACTAATAGCTTACTCTCTATTACGACTATTAGTAGATATATTACCCCCTGAAGTATAACTTCAGCTCTCCCACCCCTCTACTAACTACTATAGCTAGCTTTAAGTTAATTCAGACCTAAATCCCTCGCGGCTACAGTAGCTAGTATATTCACTCTATATTAACTGTTTCGATAATACATAACTAATAACTCCTTCCGCATCAACCTTACGTCCTTACGCCCTCAAATTCTCATATCCTCACACCTTCACACTCTCACACCCTCACGCCCTCACGCTATCTATATATAATTTAAATATCTCGAGAGATTCAATTACTACTAACTATAGCTACTCTATTTAAACACTTATTATAACCTTAATATCTATAATCTTAACGTTCTTACTATACTCTATCTATCCCTAAGATAAAACTTTATATCTCTAATATGAAAATTCTCTACTACTAATATAAATTAATTTATAAACTTTATATAAATATAGTGGAAATTAGCCTGCTCTTCGTAGTAAATAATCTTAATATATTAAATATAGCTAATATATAAATAATATTTATATAGATATAAATACTTCTGATATAGTTAGATAGTTCTTAAAACCTCTATAATTATATTATTATAATACTATTAGATACTAGATAATTAATATTACTATAATATATTAATATTAGAATATTATCGAATTAATAACTAGTTTCTAAAATAGTTAGCTTAATATAGTAGATTATAGGATAACTATATAATTTTCCTTTAAATATCTATAAGCTACCTATTAATTATAATATTTAGAATAATTTCAGTAAAGTTTAGTTTAATAAACTAATAGCTTTAATTATAATAATTATAATTAGATATCTTTTTATCTATTCTATATTTTTCAGGTTATAGATCGCTATATAGATTTCAAGGGGGTTTTAATTTTATTATAAAGATATAGAAGAATAATAAATTATAGAATACTTAGTTTTTGCAGGCTTTTTATTTTATTCTATCTTTAAGAGGTTTATAAAAGTTCTTAACCCTATAACCTTAACAATTACTTTTAGCTATATATATTAAGCTTTAGCTTTACTAAAGCTTTCGCTAATTATTACTATAAGATCTTCCTCTACTATAAGATTAAATATTATAACTGGAGGTATAATTATCGACAATAATAGGTAATTTTATTACCATTTAAACTAGTTATAAGCTAGTATTATTAGAATTATAGCATTTTGCTATTAATCTTTTTATAGATATTAAAGTTATAATATTTTACTATTACTCTTTTTATTCCAAATACCCTATATTAGGTAAATAGAGGTTAATTACTCTACTTTACTCTCATAACCCTATACTTTCTATTTATTCTAGGAAATCAATTATTAGAGTTTAATTTATATACCCCATATAAATTATACTCTAAATTAGTTAAACTGTAATATTAGAAAACTTGGTAAATAGATCATATAGTAGCCTTTATATAAACGGCTTCCGTTTATCCGTTATATGTGAGGTTAACCTTTCTGAAAATAAACTCTATTTTGATAGATATACCCGGAAGCTTCCCACCTTCAGTGGAATCAGAACTTCCCATCTTTATCACCATTTCTACTAATATTAGTACTGTTTTTAGATATTATTCTAATTTCCCTATTCTTCTGTAATTTATTAAGTATGAAATTCCCTTAACCTATTTGCTAATCTTCTATACTAATTTAACAGATTATAAGTCCAGCTTATACACTTTTATTACTTTCTTATCTACCAATCTTTATCTCCTCCTAATATTAATATCTATATCTATACTAATACCTATATAGGTTATACTAAAGATTATATAAACTAACCTCAAGCTACCTTTTATCTATCTATCTCTAAAAAACCTCTCTTAATTATATCTATAAAACTCTATAGTCTATTCCTTTTTCTCCCTCAGCTAATAACTAACTAAACTTCTATCTTAATTAATCAGTCGATACTAAATGAATCTATAAGAAAATCTTTCTAGTTGGGGTAGTAAGCTTACTGCTAAACTAGGGAAAGAGATAGTTAAGCAGTAGAGGCTAAGATCTTTTATACCCAGATCCACTAAAACCTTCTATAAACTAGCTCTCAGGTCCACTAAAACCTTCTATAAACTAACTTTCAGGTCCACTAAAACCTTCTATAAACTAGCTTTTAAGTCCACTAAAACCTTCTATAAACTAACTCTCTAGATCCTCCAAGATTTTCTATAAACTAGAATACTATAGGTTTACTAAAACCTTTATAAATTAGAAACCCTTTTTAGTCTACTAAGATTATTATAAACTAGGTTATATAGTTACTAACTGTTAATAAAATCAGTCTCTTATAAGATTTAAACCTTAGATCTCTACTAGTTACGGTTTTTATATTAATCTTTCTAATTAACTGTTAGACTATTTATCTGTTAACCTTACTAATTAATAATATCTGACTAGAGTTAGTCTATAAGTATCTTAATTCTATACCAGAATCTAGATTAATTCTTTATTAAATAACTACTTTATATATTCAAGTTATTTTTAAAAATCATAATAGACTCTAAATCCTACTTTTTCCCTAAGTTAAAAGGAACTTAGAATTAGAATATTTAGTCTATCTAAATAAAAGCTTTACTTACTAGCAAAAATATTTTTATAGATTTAAATAAACCTATTACTAAGAATAATACTAATAAATATTATAAGGCTCTCAGTTATATACAGTTAAACTATTAGGATAACCTTTTTAAAGTTATTAAGAATAATACTAATATATATAATATATTTAAATATTTAAAAAAGTTTATAAGCTCACTGGCGTTTCTAATAAGTTTCTCACTTATAAAAAACTTTTCAATATTACTCTCAGTAATTTTAAGACTATAAAAGAATATCTAAATAAGATAAAAGAACTTATTAATAACCTATCCTATAATAAAGTTAAACTACCAGATTAGGTAGTTATTACCTATATTCTAAATAGTCTGGATGAAAGTTATAAGGATTTTATTACTATTATTACTTAAAATCTTAGAACTAATAAGGATTCTTATAAGTTAGATTCTTTATTGTCTAATTTATTAAATAAATTTAGAAGAAAAACTTACACTTCTTTAGTTAATTTTACAACTAAGAAGGATTTTAAGAATAAGGTTACTAAGCAGTCTTCTAATAAGATTAAAAAACCTCAGAAGAAGCAGAAAGGTATTTTCTATAATTACTATAAAAAGACTAACTACACTAAAGAAAACTATTTTAATCTTTATTCTAAAAAGGCTTCTAGCTGGATAAAAGCTATAAAAAATAAACATCCTTCTTCCTCTACTTCTATTAATAAAAAGAAGAAAAAGAAGAAAAAGGGTAAGAATAATAACAACTCTAAAGGGATAAATATTCTTTTAACAGATAATACTATTAAAAAGACTTCTGGTTCTATAACTAAAAATCTTATATAACTCGATTTAACTTTAGTTAAAAAAGTTAATAAAGAGAGTAAAGAGAATATTAAGTTTAAAAATATAACTCTTACTTAACCTCTTTTAAAATCTTATACTAATAAAACTTTAGATACTTTAATTTCTGAAAAGATTTAAGATACTAGAAGTTTTAATTTAGATTTTAAAAATAGGATTAATACTTTTTCTTTCTTTATTAATACTAATACTACTATTTATATAGTAAATAATCACTCTCTTTTAGTTAATAAAACAAAAGTTATTGAACCTATTAAGTGTGGTAATACAAAAGAAATTATTTCAACGTTAAAAGGTAATTTAAAAATCACTTTAAATAATATTAAATATCTTTTAAAGAATATCTATTATATACTACAGTTAGATATTAATTTATTAAGTTAGTTAAAACTTAATATTATAGGAATCCTATCTATTTTTTTTAATAAACCTATATTATTTAATATAAAGAGAGATAAGTTATTACTTATAGAAACTAAAGTTAATAACCTTTATAAGTTTTAACTCCCTTTAAGTAAAGATTTAATTCTTAATACTATTATTAATAATAATATTAATAACTTAAAACTCTAGTGCAATCAAATATATTATACTAGTAATATTCTTAAGTTACTTACTAGTACTATAAACAATTTAAGTTATAAGTACAGTAAAGATAATAAACTACCTACCTGTAAAGTCTACCTTAAAGGCAAATTTACAAATAAAGTAAATAGAGTTTCTAATAACTTTAAGAAGTTTAAATATCTTGATTATATTAGTTCAGATTTATATAAACCTATTTCTCCAGAAACCTAGAATCACTATAAATACTTTATCTTATTTATTAATAAGTATAGTAGATTTATCTGGAGAAAGTTATTAAAAACTAAAAATTCTGAAGAAATAACTTCAGCTTTTAAAGAGTTTATTAATATAATAAATAATAATAATAATAATAAGATAATTAAAGAAGTTAATACTAATAGTAGCTCTAAATTCTCTAATAATAGAATAAAAGTTATCTATCTAAATAATAATATTATCTATAATATAAAACTACTTTACACTCATAAACCTAATAGTTTAATTAAGAAAATAATTAGAACTATTATTAATAAAACTAGAACCCTTCTCTATAACTCTAGTTTACCTTTATTCCTTTAGGGTTTAACTATTACTACTTCTATCTATATTTATAATAAGATACTATATTCTTCTATAGAATTTGCAACTCTATATAAGTTAAAAAATAAGAAGAAACTTTTTATTTCTAATATAAGAATTTAAAGTCGTCTCTATTATTATAAAATTAAGAATAAGTATTCTAAAAAACTAGACCCTAAAGCTAAAAAGGATATTATAGTTACTTTTAGCTATAATACCTATTAAGTTTAGAATTTTGAATCTTAAAATACTATTTAGTCTAGAGATATAAATATTCTTGAAAACCAGTTTAATTCTCAATAGAAAGGAAAATAATCTATTTTTAGTAATACTATTATTACCAAGTTTAGTCAACCTATACAGACTAAATCTAACTAACTTAAATCTAATAATTCTTCCAAGAATCCAGTTATTACTATTAAGTCTAATAGTAGAAATAATACTACTAAAAATACTAAATTTTTACTTCCTCCCAATAAAGTAAAAAATAGTAATATAAACTTAGATCCTTCTCCCAATAAAAAGTTAGATAGTTTATCTATAACGTATCCTAATAGGATTATAAATATTAAGAACTTTAAAAAGTCCACTATATCTATAGAAATTCCTTCTTTAGGTCCAAAAGTTAAAAAGGACTATAAACAGTATTTTTATAAAGAGAGTACACTTCTCACAGTTAAAGATTTTCTATCTTTATTACTATATACTAACTATAATTAATATAATTATAATAATAATTTATTTATTAATAAATATAGCAATTTTTATACTACTTTATATATTCTATCTATTAATACTCTAAACAAGCTAACTACCTTTTCAAATACTATAAGTTCTCAAGATAGTAAAAACTAGATTCAAGCTATAAATAAGGAAGTTAGGTCTATTTACAGATATTTACTTATTATATCTATCTATTATAACGAGATTTTAATTCAGTATAGTATTACTACTATATTTATTTATATAAAAGTAAATAAAAAGATATATATTAAATTACCTACTAGCTATATTTATAATTAAGACTCTAAAAATTTAGTTTTTAATAAAGACTATAAGAATTAACCTTTTATATATTTACTTAATAAAGCTTTTTATAGGTTAAAACTGAGCTCTGAATTATAGTATTTACACCTTAAATCAGTTTTATATAAAATTGGTTTTAAAGTATCTCCTTATAATAAAGAAGTTTTTATATTTAATATTACTCTTAATAAAAGTAAATATTTAGCTATCTTAGTATATTATATTAATAATATACTATTAGAAGCTAATAATTCTACTACTTCTAAGTATATATATAGTAATCTTAAAAAGAATATAGAAATCCAAGATCTAGGAGAACCTAATGCTTTCTTAGGTAATAACTTAGTTATTAATAGAAAGAATAAGGTTATAGAAATAAATCAGTATAAATATACTGATAAAATTTTTACTAGATTTAATAAGAAAGATCTCTATAGTTTTAATATACTTATAGAGAATACATTTAAGTTCTTTAAGAATAAGGATAATACTTCTAAGGAAGGGATATTAGAATATTAAAAAGAAGTAGAGGCTTTATTATATTTAGCCTTATAAACCAGGCTAAATATTACTCTTGCTATTACTACTTACTCTAAACTTTCTTTAAATCCTTCTAAAAAATATTTTATTACCCTTAATAGGATATAGAGTTACTTAAAAAAGAACCCTAATTATAAGTTAATTTATAACTATAATAATATTAATATCTTTAATTTATTTAGGTTTACAGACTCAGATTAGGTAAGAGATATTAATAATAGAAAATCCAATTCAGCTTATATATTTTACCTAAATGTTTATAATATTATTAACTATAATTTAACTAAATAAAAAACAGTAGTTTTATCTACTTATGAAGCTAAGTATATAGCTCTAGTAGACGCTACTAAAGAAGCTATTTACTTATTTAATAACTATAACTTTATGAATAAGCCTTTAGGATTTAGAGCTATTAATAAGCCTATTATCTTTAAAGATAATCAATCAGCTAAAAAGCTTACTAAAAATACTAAGTTCTATAAAAAAGCTAAATATATTAATATTTATTATTATTATATTAGAGATCTTATTAGAGATAATAAGATAAATCTCTAATATATTAATATAAATAATAATATTACTGATTTTTTGACGAAGCCTTTAGGCTCAGTTAAATTTCATAATATTGTTGAGAGGATTTTACAGAATAATTTTGAGAATAATATTCTACCCTCTTATAAAGAAAATAATATTAATTATCTATTTTCTAAAGAATAATCTTTTCCTTTTTACCTATATAAAGTTTTAGGTTTTTTAGATTTTTCTTTCTTTCTTCTTAAAATTTTTTCCTTTATACTTTTTATAGTTTTAGGTTTTTCAGACTTTTTAGTTTCTCTATTTTTCCTGTATAGTTTTTAGAGTTTTACTATTTGGTTTACTATTTTTTAAGCTATTAAAGATACTTATCTTATATACCTTACGGAAGGATATTAGAATTATAGTATTTTACTATTACTCTTTTTATAGATATTAGAGTTATAGTATTATACTATTACTCTTTTTATTCTAAATACCCTATATTAGGTAAATAGGGGTTAAGTATTCTACTTTACTCTCATAACCCTATATTTCCTATTTATTCTAGTAAATCAATTATTAGAGTTTAATTTATATACCTTATATAAATTATACTCTAAATTAGTTGAACATTAATATCAGAAAATTTAGTGAATGGATCACATAGCAGCCTGTGTATAAATGACTTCCGTTTATCCGTTATATGTGAGGTTAACCTTTCTGAAAACAAACTCTATTTTAATAGATATACCCGGAAGCTTCCCACCTTCAGTAGAATCAGAACTTCCTATATTCATCACTATTTCTACTAATATCAGTACTGTTTTCAGATGTCATCCTGATTTCCCTATTCTTCTGTGATTTATTAATTGTTAAATTCCCTTAACCTATTTGCTAGTCTTCTATACTAGTTTAATAAGTATTCGTATAAATACTATTACCAGATATATAATACAGTTAGAACCACATATGGGATAAAGAGCTTAGATACCACTATAGATACAAAGCAAAAGTGACCAAATAATATAATTCTTACTTAAAAGAAATAAGGTAAGAAGATTAAGTTTATTAACTATACCTCTAGAATAGTAAAGTTAATATATATTAAATAATAGGTATAAGAAGTATATATAATCTTAATATACTAACTAGAGGTATAGTTTAACCTCTCTATTATAGCCTAATATTAAAGCCTAACGAAAGGAGATATTAAGAAACTTAATGAATATTTGATATAATAGATAAATTACCTTAAATAAAATCTAATATTTATTCTAACTAATATTGAAATAATAAGATTATATATTTTTATTAGTAAATTCTTTAATAATAATAGTAATATAACGTTATAATTAAATTTTATCATTATTCTAAAAATGGAAAATATAAGTGAAAATAATAATATCTTTAAACTTAAAGGTAATATTATTTACTTTTTTTCTACTAAATTAAGAAAAGATTATATATAGAATATTAGTATCTAAAGTCTATAATATAACTATAGAAGTTAATATAGAATATATAATATCCACTATCCTTAGATAAATAATATAATATCTTAAGTTACTAATAATACTGATAGTAGTTTATATTAACTTCTATTTTCTCTATAAATATCTTATTAAGCTAGATATTATAAAAAAAAGTAATTCATAATAAATATTATAATATTATAATGATTATATAAAAAAGAAGAATTTTTAAACTTTAATAAATTAATAGTAAAGATAACCTTATAGATAATATAACTAAGATATCTAATAACTAAACCTGTCAAATATTTATTACGATAAATAAAATAATAATAAGGATAGAAAGATAAATTATAAAAACTATAAAGGGTAATAAGAGAAAAATATAAGAATAAAGAGGGTAAAAAAGAAGGTAAAGAGGGTAAATAGAGAATATTACTACTAAAGAAACCTAAAGTCTCTAAATAATAATAGATAAAAGTATACTTTTAAAGATAAATGCTATTTATAGTATTTAGGCAGTTTTTAATATACCTAAAAAGATATATATAACTGGAGGCTAGTTCTTAGCATTTTACGTTATTTTTATATTTAACGTTATTTTTATATTTAACGCTATTTTAATATTTTACGCTATTTTTACGTTTTACGCTATTTTTACATTTAACACTGTTTTTACGTTTTACGCTACTTTTATATTTAACGTTATTTAACGCTATTCTACGCTTTTACTATAAACGAAAGTACTGCCGGTGTTAGATTAACTAGATACTAATATAGTAACAGCTAAGGTGGTAAGTAGTATACCAGTTACCCCACTTATTTAAACAAATTAGATAAGAGGGATTATCCTATAAGTTAATTCTAATAGTATATAGCGTATATATATATGCTGTAACGTAAATTTAAATATACATAATCAAAAACCACTAGTTATAGCTAAAGTATAATAAATTAATTAAATATAAACGTTTACTAGTTATAAACTAACAAATAGTAAGAAGGAAACTATTAATTCTATAGAATTTACAGAAAGTCTCTAAAACTATAATTTTTATTACTTAATAACTACTAATAAACTAAAGACTTTCCTAATATTATAATATTCTAAGGTTATTTTCAAGGATATTCTTCCAGATATTAAGGTAGGTAAATCTTCCACTAAAGATATATAATAACTAAAAATTCTCTAGAGAATAATTTCTAATATCTTCCTTAATACGATAACCCTAAAGATAAATATTAGGTTTAAAGATAAAGAAAGTTTTATAAATCTTAATATAACTATAATACCTATCTTTTTTACAGATATAAGCTTTAATATTATATTTGTAGTAATACTATTTCTGCTAAATCTTCCTAATATAAATTACCTCTAAATATATTCTAATACTCTTAATAATATAATTAAGTAAAAAGAAATATCATTACCTATAGAAAGATATAATAGATATTTATAATTCTTTATTTAGAAAAGTTTTTATTATAAGGTTATTAACTTCCTTATAGAGATAGAAATATAGTAACTTTATAAGTAATTTATCTATTCTAATATCTATAAGTTAAATAATATACCTAAGAAAGTAGATAGAGTAGTAATAACCTAAAAAATTAAACTTATTACCAAATATTATTACTAATATTAAATAAATAGCTAAATATTATATTAATTTAAATTCAGCCTTAAAGATAACTGTAAGTTTAATATAAAGATTATTATTAATATCATATATCTTGATAGTAATAAACTAATTCTATATATTATTAATATTTTTATAGTGTTTATCGCTGTAAGGTTTCTAAATAGTATCCTTATAGAGAATATATAGTATATACTGAAAGTATATTAAATTAATATATATTAGAAACCTCCAGATAAACTTATTACTAATATAAAATATAATTCTATAGCTTAAACCTTTAAGAGAGAAGTTAATAATATAAATAGTAAGGTGAATATTATATTAGTTAAAATCTATAATAACATTAGTAAAATAGAATATTGCTATATCCCCCTATAGAGAATATATAAAATTACTTAAAACAAAATACCAGAAATTAACAGAAAGGAAATACTATAAGATACTATTAAGGTAATTAATAATATAAGTAATCTTAATAGCTTTATATTAACTTTACTAATTTGTAAAGTATATTTATATTTTAACTTATTACTATTATTATTTTTCAATGTAATAAGGTATATAGTTATGTAGAAAGTCATAGAGAAGATATATAATCTCTATTTCTAATAGTAAGTATCCAATATCTTTGATATATATAACAGCTTCTTTATTGCTTTTATTTACTACTTACTATTATAATTAGAGATAAATATTTATTATTAATAATAAAAAAAATAGGATTCTTTAGATTTATCTTAATTAATAGTAAGATATATATTATAGAGATAAATAGTAGATTTAGTATCTTTAGATTAATAATAGTTAGATTTTACTATTAAATATTTACTAGAGGGAAATATATCTACAATTTATATAATAGCTAACTAAAAGATAAATTTCCGGAAGAAAGGCTATTAATAGTAATACTAAACATAGAGAGACTAAAATAGTAGAAATAACCATATAAGAATATAATCTTTATTGTTAAAATGCTAGGCTATAGGTATTTACCCTATAGTAGTACTGTACCTACAGGCTGAAT